>PVKV010009490.1:0-41407 GCA_004027835.1 Alouatta palliata
TCCTTCCTTCCTTCCTTCCTTCCTTCCTTCCTTCCTTCCTTCCTTCCTTCCTTCCTTCTTTCCTTCATTCCCTCCTTCCTCCTTCCCTTCCTCCCTCCCCTCCTCCCTCCCTCTCTCCCTCCTTTGAATGTGTAATAGGTAAGCTATCCAGAGAGAGGCAGAACCAGTGGCCTATCTTCAAGAAGGAAAACATGGAAGGGGCAGCCAAGTGAAAGCACTTATTAAAGATTTTTCCAGGTATTACGTGAGTGGCCAGCCCAGTTCTGTCCCACACTGCAGCCACTGGCCATGCCGGGCTCTTGAGCACCTGAAACATGCCTTGTCCTAATCGAGATGTGCTGTCATTATAACAAACACACTGGATTTTGAGAATTTAGTGTGAAAAAGGAATGCAAAATCGCTCATTAATAATTGCTTTAATATTGACTATACATTCAAATGCTATTTTGGTTGAGCTAAATAAAACATATTGTTGAGATTAATTTCATCTGTTACTTTTCTTCAAATAGGGCTACTAGAAAATTTAAAATCATGTACATGACTTTTATTATCTTTCTATTGGACACGGCTGGGCTGTACATTTAGAGCTTGTTTTCAGCTTCAACTTTCTTGGAAACTAAGGAATCACTATTTATGCATTTCGTCTAGATTCAAAATGCTGCATACAAGGGAACCTTAAGGAGCTATTAAATTGGCCAGGCGCAGTGGCTCACGCCTGTAATCCCAGCACTTTGGAAGCCGAGGCAGGTGGATCACCAGGTCAGGAGTCTGAGACCAGCCTGATCAACATGGTGAAATCCTGTCTCTACTAAAAATACAAAAACTAGCCAGGTGGCGCATGCCTGTAATCCCAGCCACTTGGGAGGCTGAGGCAGGAGAACGGCTTGAACCCAGGAGGCAGGGGTTGCAGTGAGCTGAGATTGTGCCACCACTGCACTCCAGCCTGGGCGACAGTGTGTTTCCGTGTCAAAAAAAAAAAAAAAAAAAAAGTTGCTAAATCTAGGGCTTTCTGTTAGAAAGCTGGAATTTGTTTTCCTCCAAAGGTAAAACATTAGATAACATCAGGCACACGTACAGGAATTGAGGATGGAAGCAGGGGTGTGTCAGTCAGATATTAATAAATCCGGAGTGAACATAGAAGGGCATTCAGCATCTGAAGAAAGGCCTGCACTGAAAGCAGGAAATCTGAGTTTTAGTGTTCCTTCTGCCACTCAGAGGAAGAGCTGGGAAAAAGGACCACCGGGACAATACAAGATCTGCGTACATAGGCGTCCCGACGACCAAGTCCCCAGGGCCTGGGGGAGCAAGTACAGATGAGAGCGTCTCGCTCTGTCACCTAGGCTGGAGTGTAGTGGTGGGATCTTGGCTCACTGCAACCTTCGTCTCCTGCCTCAAGCGATTCTCCTGCCTCAGCCTCCTGAGTAGCTGGGATTATAGACGGGTGCCACCACGCCCAGCTAATTTTTGTATGTTTAGCAGAGACAGGGTTGCACCATGTTGGTCAGGCTGGTCTCAAACTCCTGATCTGGTGATCTGCCCGCCTTGGCCTCCCAAAGTGCTGGGATTACAGGCGTGAGCCACCACGCCTGGCGGAGAGCATTTTAATTTCAATTTTATAAGGAAAACCAGAATTTCCTGACTAGAATGCCCCTGAACTCCTTTGAGCATGGGGCTCACCAAGGTTTAGGAAACTTGTTAAAAAAGCAAAACTAAGACAAAGAATGCCTCATTATTGTGGTCAAGCTCCTCCCCTCCTGCATGTGATTCACAGGAACTTGAATTATAACCTATCAGTTTCACTGCTGTCTCCCAACCAAGAGCCTGTGTGTATAATAAACCCATGGAGTGCTTATACAAGGTGTGATGAGCAGAAGCACACAAGATTACGGGGTGCCTGCAGGACCCAGAGGCTGAAAGTTAGGGCAGCCTATAGGAGAAACGGTCTGTTCTCTCTCCAGTCTCATTTTGGAGTCATTAATCCAGACACCTCGTTATTTAACTGCATGAGACAGTCTTTTGGGTCTGATCTGAAATCTACAAAAATGAGGAAGCCGAGGGATGAAAATGCAAGGTCATGCTTTAAGCCTTTGTAACATTCAAGGGACTTTCTCCCTAGGAAAAAAGAGTTGGACTAGTTCATCCTTCAGATGCTCCACTGTTGAGTTTCCTTTTAAGAAGGATTTAAATCAGATTGTTGCCTTTACTTGAGTTGTGCTGATTATAAATACTTAAATTCCGCAAAGTAATTTAATTTTCAATGTGCTCGATGTCCAGCAAGGAGAATTCTGTCCAACATTTGTTCTCTGTCCAACACCTAAAGGCTGTTCATACCAAGTCAGGCTGTAGCTCCACAGCTGCATTTCAACAAATCTCCTGTTTACCTTGTATATTAATACAGCAATCTGAAATAATTTATACTAGGTGCTTATCTATTATACTTGATAAATAAAAAAGACAATTTAGACAAATAACATACAACATATTTTGAATGAAACACCCTGGGGTGTAGTGGGGTGGAACAACAGAAATAAAAGAGAAATTTTTAAATGTGAAGGGAATTTTATCCTGAAATGTAGATTTTTAGATGGATTCAAAGCAGAGAGGGTAATGTGTGTCACACTTTTTTCTTTCATCACAGGTATTTTGAATCTTGATTGGTTCAGTAGCTGAGACATCTCGAAATTCTATTGGGCTCAGTCATAGCTGCATATATAATATACGCTTTTCCCTTTGCTGCTACACATTTGGATGTGTGGATATCTTTTTTTATTTCTTGATCTTTTCTCTAGATGTCACTTATAACGCATCCTAGTCAGACGATCAAGATTTATCCCTTTGCAATTTCTCTTAATAGTTCAAGTGCTGGAGTCAGACAGTTGAGTTTAAGTCTCACTCGCAAGCTATGCGACCTTGGGCAAGTGCGCCCGTTTTTCTAAATCTCATCTGTTAAATAGGCGTAATAACAGTGCCAACTCACAGGGCTGGTGAGGATTAAAAGAGATTATTCACATAATGTCCTTAGCCTGGAGTCTGGCACTCAGTAAATTGTGACTGTATTTATCTCTCCTCTGCCAACCTCACCCTCCCTTCATACAGAGCCATGCCTCCAGGGTGATCCGGAAGCCTCAGCACCAGCATCCCCAGCAGCCTGAGGAAATGCAAGTTTTCCCTCCCACCTCGGACCCACGCAGCCATCCCTGGGAGATCTATGTGTGGGTCAAGTGTCAGAGGCGCCCTGCTCTAGATTCTAGCTTCCTTCCACCTCCGGGTGGTTCCGAACACCAGCTCACACCTTGTTCTCGGGTCCTGCCCCACCTCATTCCTGGGAGCAGTCCGGCTGCAGGTGTGGAAAGAGATGGAGGTGGATTCTGGGAAAGGGCTGTTGACTCAGTACTTCTGGATGGACCAAGGGCGTGGAGGGTATTTGGCCCATCCCTGCCTCAAGCACAGCCAGCAGGAAGGGGAACTGAAAGGAATTTCTGAGTATGCCCCAAGGAAGTCAGGGGGAATTAAGCAAGCCCTTGGGGGAGGGGGAAGGGCCTGATTCCCTGAGTAAAGGTGAGGCAAGTCGGCTCTGGGATGCAAAGTTCCCAGTGAGGCTGCCATGGGATGCCTGCCTCCCAGATCAGCCGCTCTCCCTCCCCTTCACTCCACACCTTTCCGCCAGCCCCAGGGGACAGCGGCTGCAAGTCCCAGCTGCACTGCCTGTTTTCCTCCAGGGCTGTTCTAGGAAGACACCCCAGCCCCCGCCCATCACTCCTCTGACAAACATTTGCCCTGGTCACCATGTATCTGGGTCATAACAAACAGATCTGCATATTTGCTTCACATGGAAAGTTGTGAGCCCCCTCAGGCCAGGATTTCAGTCATTCCTGCAACCACTATTTACTCAGTGCACTGAGGCCAGGCTTAGCCTGGGGGCTGGGATATGGCAGAGAACAAGACAGATGAGGAACACAGCTGGCAACCCTCCTCCTGGCCGACTCATCCCACCAGTGGGGCTCGACTGGTCCCCTTGCCTCTGCTCTTCCTCCCTAGGCTCCATTCATCAGAAGTCCCCGGGCAGCATTTGAGAACACAAATCACCTGACTTGACTGCAGGAAATCCTCTCATGTCTTCCCATCACATTAGAATAGAACGCACGCTCTGACCGGTGACCTATGGGGCTCAGCATGCTCACTGTAAGAGTTCTGCCAGCTCACAGCCCTCAGGTCCTCATGCTGCCAACAGCCTCCAAACCCGGTCCTGCGAAACAGAATCTCTGTCGTTTCCTCATCCTGGGATGCTTTTCCCAGACCTTCCATGGCTAGCTCCTTCCTCCCTTTATCTGAAGGCTCTGTGGAATGTAACCCCACCCACCCATCATCCCTATCTCCCATTCTGCTTTAGTTTCTTCCTTCATTCCTTCCTTTTCTTTTTGACAAGGTCTTGCTCTGTTGCCCAGGCTGGAGTGTAGCTGTGCAATCACGGCTCACTGCATACTTGACCTCCTGAGCTCAAGTGATCCTCCCGCCTCAGCCTCCCAGGTAGCTGGGACCATAGGTGTAAGCCACCAAACCCAGCTAATTTTTGTGGTGATTGCTTTTTTTGAGAAAAGGTCTCTGTCGCTTCCCAGGTTCAAATGATTCTCCCACCTGAGCCTCCTGAGTAGCTGGGACTATAGGCATGTGCTACTATACCCGGCTAATTTTTTTTTTTTTTTTGTGGAGATGGATGGAGTCTTACTCTGTTGCCTAGGCTGGAGTGCAGTGGTGCGATCTCCACTCACCCCAACCTCCACCTCCCTGGTTGAAGCGATTCTCCTGCGTCAGCCTCCCAAATAGCTGAGATTACAGGTGCCCACCACCATGCCTGGCTAATTTTTTGTATTTTTAGTAGAGACAGGGTTTTGCCAGGTGGGCCAGGCTGGTCTCAAACTCCTAACGTCAGGTGATCGGCCCACCTCGGCCTCCCAAAGTGCTAGGATTACAGGCGTGAGCCACCGTACCTGGCCCAGATACTACTTTAAAAGGTTTCTACATATTCTTTGAAGCCCAGACAGTAGCACGGGATGGGTTCATTTTAGGTGATTTGTCAGAAAGTACTGATTACTTTCAGCAGTGCAGAATCATTGAAGATAGCAATGACTTGGGCAGGTGAGTTTTCCAGTTTAATAAAGCACCAGACTTCCTAACCCTAAAATCAGAATGAAAGATGAAAGTCTCATGAAGTAAAATGTTTATACGCACTTACCCCTATTATGCTAACTTTCCTGGAGGGTGGTCTGCAGAGAGAGGAAGGGTCTCTGTCTGAAGCCAGAACAACGGAAATGATTCCAGAGACTCTCGTCTATTTCCGATTTTGACTCTGACATGCTCTTGTGAGCCCTCCTCTCCCTTTTGTTTTTCTCTTCCTTCCTTCCTTCCACTTTTCCTCACTGGTGACATGGAAATTTAATTCTTTCTCTCCACCTGCTGCTTTGAGGTACCAAAGGGAAATTCAAACAAACTTCTCCTATCCTATTTGCAGTTTCTGCCCCAGACAGACATTCATTTAAACAATCAAATACACCGATGGACCTGCAGGACTGTCCCGTAGGAAGGGCTGCCGAGGATCTGACTTCCCAGTTCTGTGCTTAGGAATTTGGTGCATGAGAGGCCAAAACTTGACTGGGAGGTCAGGGCTGAGTCTTTTCCATCCTTTCATCCCCTTGGACCCCTCCCTGCCACCTGATGGGTTGGCCCAGCTCCCCTGACAGATCAAGATTTTGAATTGAAGGAGAGAGATCTACCGAAACACCGTGCCCTTCTGAACAGAGGCAAAATCGTCTCTTGGAAACACCTCTATGTTAGTCAGTTAGCCTTGGGCTCTGGTTCCAGCTCTGCCCTCACTAGCTGTCACCTTGGGCAGTTCTTTGTCTATGGGACAGAAATTAAAAATACTGTCTATGTCCACCTCTTCTCACTGAAATGTATATTCCATGAAGACAGGGATTTCTTTTCTTTTCTTTTTTTTTTTTTTTTTTTGAGACGGAGATTCGCTGGAGTTTCCAGCGCCAAGCTGGAGTGCAGTGGCGCTGTCTCGACTCACTGCAACCTCTGCTTCCCAGGTTCAAGAGATTCTCCTGCCTCAGCCTCCCAAGTAGCTGGGATTACAGGCATCTGCCACCACATCTGGCTAATTTTTGTATTTTTAGTAGAGATGGGGTTTCACCATATTGGCCAGTCTGGTCTCAAACCCCTTACCTCAGGTGATCCACCCGCCCTGGCCTCCCAAAGTGCTGGGATCACAGGAGTGAGCCACCACGCCTGGCTAAGACAGGGATTTATATGTTTATGGCTTCCGGATGGATTCCAAAGCCTGGAACAGTGCTGGAGATATAGTGGTGCTTAATAATATTTGTTAAATAAATGAACTTTGAGTTTTCCACTTCCCATTGTAAACTGAGAAGGACAGTATCATAGTAGAATACCAGTGGAGCTCTAGGAGTTCGGGTTCTGGGGCTGTCTTATTCATTTGGAAGGCCCAGCTCAGAGCAGGTGTTGTAAATATTGGGTGAAATGAAGTCAATTCATCATATAATTGGGAGACTTGAGTTCTAGAGCAGGGATTTAAAAACTTTTTGTGTAATGGACCACACAGTAAATATTTTTGGCTTTGCATGCTATATAGTCTCTTCTGAAACTACTACGATTCTGCCTTTGTCGCATGTAAGCAGTCACAGACAATACGTAAAGAAGTGGGCATGGTTGTTCTCCAATAACATTTTACAGTTGATCCTTGAACAACAGGAGTTTGAACTGCAGGGGTCAACTTCGTCACTTTCTCAACCAAAGGTGGATGGAAAATGCAGTATTGGTGGGATGCTAAACTGATGTATAAGGAGAGTTGGCTTTTCATATACTCAGGTTCTGCAGGGCTGACTGTGGGACTCGAGTGTCTGCAGATTTGGGGTATATGTCGAGTTCCTGGAACCAATTCTCCATGTATGCTAGGGGATACTGTACTGAGGATGGTGCAACCCATCAATGACCATTCCTTAGATCTGTTCCTTCTCTCTCATCTCTAAAATGAGTAGTTACATGAATTTTAAATGCTCTCTCCCAGCTATCCACTCTGAAATAAAAGATATATACTATATGGGTAAAAGAAGAAAGCAATCCCTCCACCAGCTAGTACAGAAATCTGACAATTGTCCCTTTAATAATTTCATGACGAAGTAAGAGCAAATAAACAATGACCTACCAAAGTTACATCCCAAACTGACCACACTGCTCAAAAATACGTGGTGGCAGATAAAAGGGGTCCTTCTGATCAGCTGCCTGGTACAGATGCAGAAATGAAAAACAGCAAGAAAGAGCTGCAGGTTACCAAAAAAAAAAAAAAAAAAAAAGACGGTCCAGCACGGTAGCTCACACCTGTAATCCCTGCACTCTGGGAGGCCAAGGCAGGCAGTTCACATGATCAGGAGTTTGAGACCAGCCTGAACAATATGGTGAAACCTCGTCTCTACTAAAAATACAAAAATTAGCTAGACGTGGTGGAACGCACCTGTAGTCCCAGCTACTTGGGAGGCGGAAGCAGGAGGATCGTTTGAACCCGGGAGGTGGAGGTTGCAGTGAGCCAAGATGCCACTGACTCCAGCCTGGGTGACAGAGCGAGACTCTGTCTCAAAAACAAACAAACAAACAAACAAACAAAACTTCCCTCCTCTCCCTCAAATGCAATCAATTGTTATTTTAATCTTTTTTTCTCATTATTTTTAAAATTTCTTCCCTGAGGTTATTTTGTTGGCCATTCCAGCTTGTAAATTACCAGAATTTACTGACTCTTTTACTAAAATACACCAGTAACCTTACTTTTTCCCTGTGCACTATCTGTACTTTTGGTAATTTACATCTGTGTTAGGCTCACTGAATCCTTTAGAGTGCTGTTTATGACAAACTGTACTTTTTATGTTTTACTTTTATGACTCAGGAATCACCAAACCAGCACAGTTTTTCCTGATTTTTGCAGAACACTTTATACTTACATAATATAAAGATTTTTTACAATGTGCCATTTTAATGCTTTGTCAAATCTGCAATACAGCCAAGGAAGCAAGGAGGTGAAATTGTTACATCATCAGGAGAGTCCTTCTTTGGCCAAGAAAATAAACCATTTTCTTTGCACTTCTAGAAGCTTATGAATATTCCAGATAAATTCAAGTGCCAGTGGCCCGTGTCTCTCTCATGAGGACCTCTCCCTTATAAAGAAGACTGAGGATTCCTGCTTTTCTTGTGCTTCAAGGAGCTTATCTTTCAAGACTTTGTATGTACCTTGTATTAGTGATAATTCTTTCAGTTGCAGGTTGACAAGAAACCTAATCTAAACAGGCTTAATCCAAAAAGGGAATTTACTCAGGTGCAGTAGCTCACGCCTGTAATCCCAGCACTTCGGGAGGCAGAGATGGGGGTGGAGGGGGGTCGGTGGTTGAGGCCAGGAGTTCAAGAGTTGGCTGGCAAACAGAGCAAGATCCCATCTCTAAAAACAAACAAACAAACAAACAAACAAACAAACAAACAAACAAACAAACACAAACAAACAAAAAACCATGAAAACAATACCGGGGGCGGGGGGGAGGGGGGAGGAAAAGAAAAGGGAATTTATTGTCCATCGTAACCAAGAATTTCAGGGCAGACTGGGTGTGGCTTCTGGTATGACTTTACTCAAGTCTCAAATGACACAACCCGGCCCTGTTTTTTCTTTAGAACTGCCTCCTACACCATGGACTCTCCCTTTGCAAGATGGTTGCCAATAAATCTCAAGAAGAGGGATTCCTGGGTTCAAAAACTTCATAGAAAGCGAAGATTTTTGGCTCAGCATTTCCAGGCAAAGCCTCATTGCATTTCATGGTCTCTGATTGGACCAAGAGCTTATCCCTGAACCAATCACAGCAAGGGGCTTATGAGATGCTGATTGGCTTAGACCCAGGCTTTACACCGGAGCCAGTTAACTCACACAAAGCAAACACCTACGGACAATTGGGGCACAGTTACCGGGGGAGAAAGCCAAGATAAGGAAGCTGGACAGCCAAAGCAGCTGGTCTTTTCTACAAACCCGCTGTGTTTTCATAGAGGAAGTGGAGGAACACATAATTTCCAAGGAATCCTGCAAATATTATCACACTTCCTTTTGGGGCAGATTTAGCCAGAAGTACAAGTTCCCAGCTGGCATACTATCAAAATTACGGAGGCATTTAGATTTAATAGGTTTGAGTGTAATGAATCTGTATTTTTAAGGTGCTTCAGGTGATTCTGAAAATGAGATGGAAGTGGGGATCCTGAGCTGTACCCCTGCTGTTTTCGGGGCCAGCTCCAGCACAGGAACCAAGCAGGCCACGTTGTCCCTATTCTTCTGCCTCCTGAGGTCTGGACTCACGGACCTTTCAGGCAGATCTCTTATGGCTCCTCTACGTGCACCTTTTGTTTGTCTGGATAAGCTGCTTAACCCAAAATGCTCTGCCTCCTCCCACTTTTGTGTCCTTGCTCATGCTATTCTGAAAGTCCTCCTCTTCCACCTGTTGAAATTGTAGCTATTGAAACTTCATTTAAAATTCACTTCCTAGCCTGGCCAACACGGGGAAACCCTGTCTTTACTAAAAATACAAAGATGTGGTGGCTGATCGCGCACCTGTAGTCCCAGCTACTGGGGAGGCTGAGGCAGGAGAATTGCTTGAACTTCGGAGGTAAAGGTTGCTGTGAGCCGAGATTGGGCCACGGCACTCCTGCCTGGGCAACAGAGCCAGATCCTGTCTCAAAAATAAATAAATAAATAAATAAATAGGATGGGAAAAAATTTTTGCAGTCTACTCATCTGACAAAGGGCTGATATCCAGAATCTACAAAGAGCTAAAACAGATTTACAAGAAAAAAACAAACAAGCCCATTCAAAAGTGGGCAAAGGATATGAACAGACACTTTACAAAAGAAGACATTTACGAGGCCAACAAACATACGAAAAAATGCTCATCATCGCTGGTCATTAGAGAAATGCAAATCTAAACTACATTGAGATGCCATCTCACGACAGTTAGAATGGCGATCATTAAAAAATCGGGAGACAACAGATGCTGGAGAGGATGTGGAGAAATAGGAACACTTTTACACTGTTGGTGGGAGTGTAAATTAGTTCAACCATTGTGGAAGATAGTGTGGCGATTCCTCAAGGACCTAGAAATAGAAATTCCATTTGACCCAGCAATCCCATTACTGGGTATATATCCAAAGGATTATAAATCGTTCTACTATAAGGACACATGCACACAAATGTTCATTGCAGCACAGTTTACAGTAGCAAAAACTTGGAACCAACCCTGCCCATCAGTGATAGACTGGACAGGGAAAATGTGGCACATATACACCATGGAATATTATGCAGCCATCAAAAAGGATGAGTTCATGTCCTTTGTAGGGACATGGATGAACCTGGAAACCATCATTCTCAGCAAACTGACACAAGAACAGAAAATCAAACACCGCATGTTCTCACTCACAGGCAAGTGTTGAACAATGAGAACACATGGACACATGGACACACTGGGGTCTGTCGGGGGGGAAATAGGGGAGGGACAGCGGGGGGTGGGGAGTTGGGGAGAGATAACATGGGGAGAAACGCCAGATACAGGTGATGGGGAGAAAGGCAGCAAATCACACTGCCATGTGTTTACCTATGCAACAATTTTGCATGTTTTTCACATGTACCCCAAAACCTAAAATGCAATAAAAAAAAAATATAAAATTCACTCTTTTTTTTTTTTTAATAGACAAGTCTCACTATGTGCCCAGGGCGGAGTGTAGTGGCACGATCATAGCACACAGTGGCCTCGAACTTTTGGGCTCAAGTGATCCTTCCACCTAGCCACATACTCACTTTGAAGTCTTCCCTGATAGCCCAGCCAGAAGTGATCTTTTTTTCTGCCCTGGTCCATAGCTTGTATACACTTGTATGGACTGTAGTGCTTCACTTTCCCTCTAATGATAAACCCCTGGATAACAGGGACCATGCTGTCCCTTGAGTCTTGTTTCTCCATAGGTCCCACTTGTGCAGAGGAGACCCTCAATTTATTCCTGCTCTGTGGATGAACATGTGAGTGCAGAGAACCCTCACACCTCTGTTTTCTTCTTCCTTCTGTTTTTTGCCTTTTATTTCTCCCAACATGTCTGTCCTTAGAAACCTCTCATAAATTCCAGCCTAATTTGCTGATGAGGATTTGATCAATGATGTTGATGTTACTTTTGCAGGATTGCTTACATTTTAAGAAAAGATTGTTGGGAGACAAGAAATTTTAGTCTAATGGGTGGGTGCCATGGCTCACGCCTGTAATTTTAGCATTTTGGGAGGCCAAGGAGGGCACATCACATGAGGCCAGGAGTTTGAGACCAGCCTGGCCAACATGGCAAAACCCCATCTCTACTAAAAATACAAAAATTAGCCAGGCATGGTGGTGCATGCCTGTAATCCCAGTTATTCAGGAGGCTGAGGCATGAGAATCACCTGAACCTGGGAGGCGGAGTTTGCAGTGATCCGAGATCTCACCACTGCACTCCAGTCTGGGCAACAGAGCAAGACCCTGTCTCAACAACAACAAAAAGAAATTTTAGTCTTAATGGTGGGCAGAGGAGAAGAAAAGACCTAAGAATACAGAATTCAGGGACACTCTCCTTTTTGTGGACTCCTTTGTTTTCTGAATGGGTTCTATGATGAAGGGAGGACAGAAGCACATGACAATAAAAAGAGTAGAATAAAATCTAGGAGGATTGGTGGAGATTCCGTTTTAAAAAAGGTAGCAAACCCAGGAAACATTTAAAAAGAAAAAATATTGATAGATTTGACTACCCCCCAAAATGAGAACTATCTACATAAGAAAATATACCTTAAATTTGATAAACACCAGGAAAAAGTTGATAATCTTATAACTACAGAAGCTTATTAAATAACGAATGCTTATAATTTGATATGAGAAAGCTAATATCTCAGAAGAAAAATGGGCAAAGACTAACAATAGGCAATTTATAGAAGAGGAAATACAAATGGTCAGAATATATGAAAAGATGCCGAGCCTCACCCCTGTCAGGGAAACAGAAGTGAAATTAACCAGATGTCAGTTTCTACCCGTCCAATGTCCAAAATTTAAAACAATTCAGAGCATCCAGAATCGGGAGGTTTGGTGAAATGAGCATGTTATCCATTGCCAGTGGGGGTATGGATTGCTGTATTTACCAAAGTACTTTGGAAGCATATATTAAAAAAGTGTTTATATTTTTTGACTGAACCACGAATTCTCTTTCTAGGAATCCAAGTTATAGCTGACAAAATAAAAGCACCAGGACCTAAGAATGTAGGTATAAAGATTTTCTCAGCTTTGTTTAAGGTGGGGGGCAGGGTGGGGTGGGGGGAAACACTGAATATCCCATCATGAGGAAACATGTATTAATTCTGTGGCATATAATGAAGCTAATAAAAAAAATGCCCTGGATCTATATACAGCAGAGAGGACCATGATCTATGTTATATTGTGTATTAGGATACCATTTTCATAAACAAGTGACAGAGAAAGAGAGAATACCCCTTCCATATGTGTTTCTATTTCTATGTGTTTATGAACCCATACTGAAGGGTGTGAAGTTTACATACCAAAACCGTTACCATTGTCACCGCCGGAGGATGGGATTCCAGTGGGGAAGGCTGGCCTGCTCTTAACATTGTGAGGGAGGCAGTGGGCCCAAGGCAAGAAGTCAAATGGAAACTTGGGCCCTGTCTCCCCTGCTTTTTACTCTAGTCCCTTGTGCACCTGAGGAAACCTTGTGCACACAATTGTTGGCACCCTGCCCTGTTTACCCCAGTTCATCCACTCCACACAAATGCTACTGGGGTCTAGGGGTGCATTCATCCTGGGCCAGTCTGCCATTGGGAGGACAGGCCCAGGAGGAGGACCACTTTGGTCTTGGAAGAGGGCTTGAGGCCAGGTGGACAGAGACTTCTAGCATCCGGGGCACCTGGAATGTGGTCTCGAAGGAGAGTCACTGATTCCAGATGGGCATGTCTTCCTGGCCCTGAAGACTCCTGTTCCGTGGGTAAGTCTTGAGCTTTCTAATGTAGAGGGCTCAGGGCAGGGGCCCCAGATGCCCAGGTGTAAGTACAGTTCAGGAGAGTGGGGAAGAGATTTAAGATTCTTCTTTAATACTCCTTGGGTTTTTCTAAATTATTTGACTCATTACGGTAAACATTCAGAAATTTAAAAAATCACTTAAAACCATTCTTTTTTTTTTTTTTTTTGAGATGGAGTTTTGCTCTTGTTGCCAGACTGGAGTGCAGTGGTGTGATCTTGACTCACTACAACCTTCGTCTCCTGGGTTCAAGCTATTCTCCTGCCTCAGCCTCCCCAGTATCTGGGATTACAGATGCTCACCACCAGGCCCAGCTAATTTTTGTATTTTTTTTAGTAGTGACGGGGTTTCACTATGTCGGCC
This sequence comes from Alouatta palliata, assembly GCA_004027835.1. NCBI lineage: Eukaryota > Metazoa > Chordata > Mammalia > Primates > Atelidae > Alouatta > Alouatta palliata. The sequence goes on from PVKV010009490.1 coordinate 13,492, forward strand.
AGGCTGGTCTCAAACTCCTAACCTCGGGTAATCTACCTGCCTCGGCCTCTAAATGAGCTGGGATTACAGGCATGAGCCACAGTTCCCAGCCTTTTTTTTTTTTTGAGATGGAGTCTTGCTGTGTCCCTCAGGCTGGAGTGCAGTGGCACAATCTCAGCTCACTGCAACCTCCACTTCCTAGGTTCAAGTGATTCTCCTGCCTCAGCCTCCTGAGTAGCTGGGATAACAGGCATGAACCACTACAAATTTTCTGTATTTTTTAGTAGAGATAGGGTTTTACCATGTTGGCCAGGCGGGTCTCAAACTCCTGACCTCAACTGATCCACCTGCCTCAACCTCCCAAAGTACTGGGATTATAGGCATGAGCCACTATGTCCAGCCAAAACCATTTTATTAAACATTTAAAAACAAAAATCAAAATTCTAATAAAGAAAAAGAATCCCAAATAAGATTAATCTCTAAGAGGGAAATGTCAGGCACTGTGGCAAGCATATAGGTAGGATCAAGAACTGAGAGCAGGCATCACTTCTGTATACCTCCTCACTCCATCTTCCCAAGCTAATTTCTTAACTTCCTCTCAACCCAAGGGGCATGCAAGCCATGGAGTCAAGCACACAAATGCACACAAACATTTTTTGGGGTGTCGATTTGATTTATTTATTCAGTATTTACCGAGGTCCCCTATGTGGCAGACACTGTTTCAAGTGCTGGAAAAACAACAAAAATAAAATAGTAATAACCCCTGTCTTCATGGAGACAGACATTAAACAATATAAATAAATAAAAAGTAAAGGTGTATGAGAAAGTGCTAAACGATAAAGCCAGCAAAGAGTGAGGGTCTGGGACTGCAGTTTCATATGGGTGTCCAGGAACGTGTTTTCTTGTATGATATCTGAATCCACATGGATAGGAAATGGTTTTGCTTGGGTTGGGAAAGAAAATTAGGTGAAGTGACAGATTTGGGCTGCTTATTTTTTCTTTCTGGGAGTCAGTAAAAAAACAAACCAGATACAAAAAGACGTGGAGAAAACTTAAATGCATATTACTAAGTGAAGGAAGCAAGTCTGAAAAGACTACATACTGAAAGATTCCAACTACATGACAGACCAGAGAAGACAAAGCCATAGAGACAGTGAAAAGATCAGGGGTTGCCAGGAGTTAGTGGGGAGGAATGAGCAGATGAAGCACAGGACAATTTTGGGGTGGTGACATTATTCTGGATGGTACTATAATGGCAGATACATGACATTATGCATTTGTCAAAACCCATAAAACTTTACTTAATACATACAGTGTAAAAAAAGAAAAGGTCGTTTAGAAGGTTGTGGAATTTCAGGAAGGAATGCAGACTATAATAAGAGAGGCTTACTGTATTAAAAATGTATGGAACAACCTCACTGAAGAGGGTGGGAGAAAAGGTGCTGACTTAAGTGCTGTCGGAAATAAGTAGAGTATATAAGACTAAAAGCGAAAGGAACTGCGCATAAGCACTGGACTCCAGCTGATAATGTTCTTTACCACAGTGCTGCAGGTTAACAGTTCTTATTGTTGCTCTACCTATACTGGAATGAACATGAAATAAATGGATAGCGGATGGTAGGAGCCAGATTTCACACTGTTGGAATGGGAATTTACAGATAATCAAGAGAAAGAAACCAGAATGGTCCATATGGTAACAGATTATAGTTGGAAACATCAGTAAAAAGTCATGTTTAGCTTAATATAGTATTCTCTTAAGGTTACATATAGAAATAATTTATATGTATAAAACTGTGTATGTATGTTTGTATATATGTGTATATGCATGTGTATGTGTGTGTGTATGTATGTATATAGGTTAGTATACAAATGAATATTTCTTTTTTGTGTCAGCTGACAGGGCCTAAAAAACCAACCAACCAACGAAACAATAAAAAGACACCCTCAAGCCGGGCGCGGTGGCTCACGTCTGTAATCCCAGTGCTTTGGGAGGCTGAGGCAGGTGGATCACCTGAGGTCAGGAGTTCAAGACCAGCCTGACCAATATGGTGAAACCTCGTCTTTAAAAAAAAAAAAAAAAAAAGACAACCTCGTGGCAAGGAGTACACCTAGCACCCAGGTCTTGGTTTCTAGCACCATTCTCACCTAAAACGACCCAGAGCTCCTTGGAGAAATAGGACTGGGTGAAAAATATACGAAATGAGCCTGAGGTATGCTGTAGTACCAGAAAGTAAGGAAGTATTCTCTTCTCTCCCCAAGACTGATGGGGATATGTCAAAGGGACGCAGGAGCCGGCGGAAAGAGTTCCTGATGGCCAAAGTCGGAACAATTTGAGCCATAAAATAACGTAGCATTGAATTATAATGCAAAACAATATCCACGAATCTATACTAATATAATTAAATAAATGGGACGGGTCAACAGATCTCTCATATACAAGAATTCCAGATATGAATTTGTGTAGATAACTTCGCCCTTAAGCAGGTGGGGCATAGCTCTCCATTTCTTTTTTTTTTTTTTGAGACAGAGTCTTGATCCATCGCCAGGTGCCAGATTGGAGTGCAGTGGCGTGATATCGGCTCACTGCTACCTCTGCCTCCTGGGTTCAAGCGATTCTCCTGCCTCAGCCTCCTGAGTAGCTGGGATTACAGGCGCGCACCACCACGCCCACCAGCTAATTTTTGTATTTTTAGTAGAGACGGAGTTTCACCATGTTGGCCAGGATGGTCTCGATCTCCCTACATTGTGATCCGCCCGCCTCGGCCTCCCAAAGTGCTGGGATTACAGGCATGAGCCACCGCGCCCGGTCGGGGCATAACTCTCCATTTCTTAAGTGTCCACTGTGCATAGTGACTTCTCTTTGGAGAAAGCGGAAAAGAGTAGCTTTGCAGTGGAGAAATCTGACCAACAGTACCTCAGCTAGGCGATCAAGGTCAGCATTAATGGTCAGAGGTCACATCGATGATGTGGAAGCTTGGCATGATATGCGCAGAATGGTGCTTCGCTTCTGTGCTTTTTCTCCCAAAAGCCCATAATCTTCTCTAATCATAAGGAAATCATCAGACAAACCCAGTCAAGGAATGCTCTACAAAATTCCTGAACAGTATTCCTCAAAACTGCCAAAGTCATCAAACACAATGCTCTGGTAGAGTCTGAAAAACTATCACAGGCAAGAGGAGCTGAAGGAGATACGAATTCTTAATGCAATGCAGTGCGCAGAAAGAAAAAAAAAATGTAACAGAAAGCTATGTACAAATTTAGGAAATCTGAACAAAGCGTGGACTTCAGTTGATAATAACATATCAATACTGGTTCATTAATTGCTAGCAAGTGTACCCTGAAAATGGGTATCAGGGGCCGGGCACGGTGGCTCATGCCTGTAATCCCAGCACTTTGGGAGGCCGAGGTGGGTGGATCAGAAGGTCAGGAGTTTGAGACCAGCCTGGCCAACATAGTGAAACCCTGTCTCTACTAAAAATATAAAAATTAGCCAGGCATGATGATGGCGCACCTGGAGTCCCAGCTACTTGGGAGGCTGAGGCAGGAGAATCTCTTGAACTCAGGAGGTGGAGGCTGTGGTGAGCCAAGATTGCGCCACTGCACTCCAGCCTGGACAACAGAGTGAGACTCTGTGCCACCCCCCCCCCCACCAAAAAAAAAAACACCAAAACATGGGTATCAGGGTACATGGAAACTGTATGTATTATTTTGTAAAATTTTCCGTAGAGCTAAGACTGTTCTGAAACATGAAGTATATATTTTTTAAAGATGCTTGTAAAATTACAATCAAGATTTGTTATCCCTGGTTTTGTTCAACAGAAATGTAGTTATGGGCTTTTGTGTGCATGCACACCAGAAAGACATTATTAGTCCTGGGACACTGGAGCCTGGGGCCCTTCCAAAGTCCTTTGGGCAGACAGGTCATTCTGTGGCTTCTGCAGGCTGCACACAAAGATGGATTCCTGGAACATGAGTGACCTCAAAAATAATTTCTGGGGACCTCTCTTTAGACCTGCAGCTTTGGCTGGGCATGATGGCTCATGCATGTAATCCCAGCACTTTGGGAGACTGAGGCAGGAAGGTCGCTTGAGTCTAGGAGTTTGCAACCAGCCTGGGCAACATAGCGCGATCCTGTCTCTGGAGTAAATTAAAGAAAAAAAGTCCTCCAATCTTCCATAATGGACTTCTTTGCTTCCAAGAAACAGAGAATTTCCCGACAAGGCTCACCCAAGCTTCCATCTGGAAGTGGATATTTTCTAGTAAGAAGTGGGCTGCTCCATATTTGGGTACAGAAAATTATCTAGAAATGTGCAAAGCTCCAGTCCATGTTTGCTATTTTAGAGCTTGCCTTTGTATGCTAAAGGATTCCACTGGCTTAAGGTAATTTTGTTTTCAGACTTCCAGGGGGAAACTGTTGGTAATTTACATTGTACAGTTTTCCGTTAACATTATCTAATAATTCTGGACTTTCTGCCCTAAGGAAGGAGAAAAAAAGAGTGGGATTTTTTCTTTTTAAAAAATTACTTCTCCCCAAAGGTGGTATAGGTGTCAGAAGCCGGCCTGGGCGTGCTCTGAAGGGCACCATGGTGAGGATTAACTGGATGGAGAGGTGGAGGGAGGGGTGTGTGGCAGAGCTGGCCCTGAGTACAGAGATACTAATTATTGGTTGCATAGATGGCCAGATGAAGTCAGGGCAGAATCTCCTAACTACTCTTCAGCCCTTCCCAAAGGCAGCTTTTGAAGGGATTGGGCTTGTTTGCCTTTAAAATGGAGTTGAAAATTTTTGAGTATTTTGAAGGACTCTTCCCAGCCTGGTGTGTTGTAAATCCCTTTCCTTGGAGAGATTTAAACAGGAAACCTGGAAAGTCTGTTTCCCTCACACATTGCACTAATGGTTGAATTCTGTGTCTGGGGAAAAGCAAAAGGTGTGCCCATTTCCATTCTCATTGGAAGTGCTGTCCTAAAACCTTGACCGTGAAGGAGGGGCTAAGGTGAAATTCTGAGAGGGGCTTTGCTTAACCCTGGTGAATTACACATAAGGTGTTCTCGAGTGCAAGACCACTTGCTCTATGCAGCATCTGCCGACCCTATCTTAAGATTCTCTCCACCCCACCCTATTCGGTCCCATCATGCTCAGGCAGTTTTTAAAGCTCAAGGTGCTTGTTGGCAGCCTTTATTGCTGCCAGAATGAAATGTGAGTGAATGAAGCCTAACTCTCAACTCCCAAGTGCAGCTCTGTGGCCGAATGCTGCTCTCTCACCTTTCGCTGAAGGCTTGCCCTGCTAACCTACTTGGTATGTACCGTATATTTGACATTCACCTTATTTCCCCTCCTTTTCCTGTTTCCTTGACATGTTTTCTCTCTAAGTTCAAGTGAGTGGCAGGTTGATCACACCTATCTTGCAGAGTGGCCAGGATGTGGGCCAGGATCTGGAGAGGATGGTGTGGAGAGAGAGATCTCTAGATTGGCAAGCGGGTGGCAGGCAAACCTGGACAGACAACCAGGAAGGAATGAGTTCGTGGCAAGGGCTTTTCTTTCTCACTCACCTGCCTTTTCCCAAGTGCTAACATGTTTTATGTTACACTGAGAGTTGAGCAAAGTTGTGGTTTCTCCTAATTCCTGTGATTTCCGGACAGGACACTCCTTCTAGCAGGCTGAGTGATCTCCTCTCATGAGGCTATTGGTTTGAATTCATTCCTGTTTTTAAAAAAAGAAAGAAAGAAGAGAAAAGAAAGGAAAAACGAAACTTGTGAAAAAAAATCTGTGTGTGCAGTGATGCTCTTTGGGGTAAATGCTGTTTCCCGGCGGAGTTTTAAGTGAAAGGGAGAGTGGGCAAGGACAGTTTCCCCTTCTGGTTCCCTTCTCCTCCCTGTACCTCCCCTCCTCTCCTATTCTCCCTTCTTCTTCTTTTCCATTCTTCCCTCCTTTCCTCCCTGTCCCTCTCTTCTCTCCCCGTCTCTTCCTCTCTCTCTCATCTTTTCATTTGAAAGAATTGGATGTTTGCCCACCCAGACCAAGCTGGCTTTGGGAGGAAAAGCTTAGGGAGGAAGCAATGTGAGCAGACTGGAAACAAAATCAGGACTTTCTTTAGTTTCCAACCCTTAAATCGGGAAAGGAGGAAGCCCTTCCTGCTACTGGCCAGGGTCTGGGGAGATAAGGGATGCCACTAGCACTTCTGGCTTGTGGGTACCGGGACTAGAATTGTCTGAGCTGCTCATGCCACCTGGCAGCTGGCCCAAACGCAAGACCCCATCTGCAGGCCAGGGATTAGGTGGAACATATGCACATAAGATGCTTATGGCTTTTTCCAGACACAAGACCACTTTGTAGCCTGAGAAGCAGCTTGGAGGGAACAGGGTAATTAGGTAGAGTCTCATGCTAGGAGGGACAGAAAGCTCGGTGCCCAGCGGAACCTGGACTCATTCATTTCCCTCCCTTCCACTGATGCTTTCTCTTTTCTCATCTTTTTTGCTCTTTGCCCACTTTTTCTTTTCTCTTTTTCCCCACCTGCTTCCTGATCACTTTTTTCCTTCTTCACTCTTCCTAAACATTTCCTGTTCTTCTTTTTCTCACCTATTTTTTGCTTTCTTCTCATTCCTTCTTTTTCTCTTTTGCCTGCTTTCTTCACTATGCTCCTTCTGTATCTTCATGTTTATTCCCATTTTTTTCTTGAGTCCTCTGTCAGCTGAAATGGATTCCAATTCCCGTGGAGGGAAAGATGCAAGCTGTGTAACTGAAAACCGATGTGTGCCTTCATATTACTGCAGAGAGGCAAGGGTGTTACAGCACAGAAGAGATCGCTGCTGCCGTTGAATGGGAACTGTTACTAATTCCTACAGCAGCCTCACTAAGTAGCATGATGGTTTCTGTTTTACAGGTGGAGAGGCCCAGCCTCAGATGCCAGACTCAGTCTTGCACAAGGTCACCCTGAATGCTAGAAGGTGGAGTTGAACACAGTTCTGTTTAATTCTGATGTTTCCCTTGCTTTTTATGCAGCCTTAGGATGGTGGGGTACGGAGGCCGTGAATGGGAAAGTAGGTGGGGAAGTGTTTCTGGTTCGAGTCAGATGTCTACAGCGATGGTTCTCCGACTTGGGCATGTGCTAGATTTCGCAGAGTTTCCAACACAGGTCTGGGGCGGGACCTGAGAGTGTGCATTTCTGACAAAATCCTAGGTGAGGCTGATGCTGTTGGCCTGGCACTGACCGTAGAATTAGGTGTCAGGTCAGATCTCAACCTCAGGTGGCAGGGAACATTTTCTAGACCTCAGTATATGTGCAGGGTGGGTGTCTATGGAAACACTTTGTTAAACTCTGTCTCACTACATAAAGGACTTGAGACTGCCTTGTAAAACTATTTATTATTAGAAAAAAAAAAACAGTGGAGGAAATCAAATGAAGGGAAAATGAAGAAACACAGTTAGTATAAATTGTTGGACTCCAATAAGGATCGTTCTCCCTCTTTGTTGGCAGAGTTATGTGGACTTACATTTCCTCATTGACTGGGTCCTATTTTCATTTTAGGAAGCAGACTCTTACATTTTATCCCTTGAAAAAAAATTCTCCTTTTCCCAAACTGTCTCGCAGAGAATGTCTTCTTCTTACTTAAAGAATTTGTGTTGGGTGCGGTGGCTCATGCCTATAATCCCAGCACTTTGGGAGGCCGAGGCAGGTTGATCCCTTGAAGTGAGGAGTTCAAGGTCAGCCTGGCCAATAGGGTGAAACCCCATCTCCACTAAAAATATCAAAAGTAGCCGAGTGTGGTGGCACATGCCTGTAATCCCAGCTGCTCAGGAAGCTGAGGTAGGAGAATTGCATGAACCCAGGAGGTGGAGGTTGCAGTGAGCCAAGATCACACCACTGCACTCCAGCCAGTAGGTTCATGGAGGCAGAAAAGAGTAAGATTTAATTTGACAATGAGGAGGAAAAAAGAATTGAGAATACTTTGAGGAGTTTTATCATAATTCAGATATAAGTATAACTTTATATAAACAAAAAAACCCAACAACTATTTAATGTACATACAGCTGTGATATAGTTTAAAAAAAGTAAATTTGTAATTAGGAAGCTTGGATTGAGTTGTAGGTTTGCCATGACTTTTGACCACTTTGAGTCTTGGTTTCTGCAACAATAAAACAGATTTCTAGCATCTATCTGTTTCAACCGGGCCTCAGGCAGAAAAACAGGAACCAATATTTAAAGCAAATGGGCACTTAATACTGGGAATTAGGCACTTAAAAACCACAGGAGAGACTGGGAGAACAGAAGGTGAGAGCAGTAGCGCTGCTTTCCAGTTTGCCTGTGTAGCTGTGACGCTGTGACGCTGTGAGCGTCAGGAAGTTGCTCCTTCCACCTAGAGGTCAAGAAACAGCTTCTTGGGGCAAGTGGCTGGCAGAGCAAGGTCCAGTCTGCTGGCCCCAGCAAAGGCTCATGTTTACCTGTGGGTGGTCTGTCATTGGGTACTGCTCCTGCTGGAGGAAGGATGACTTCATTTGGCTTCTGCCTTCCAGATCTCACAGAAGGGCATTGTACTGGCAGAAATGACAGTGGATGCTTGCTGGTAAGGTGGTCGCTTCTAGCCTTGAGAATTCAAGAAAGAGCTTAGAAGCAGGTAGAGATGAGGGCAAGAGCCCACAATGTTCAGCCCACTGACTAAAAGGGTAATTGAAAGCTGAGGTGTGCAGCCGTGTGTGGTGGCTCACACCTTTAAGTCCAGCGCTTTGGGAGGCCGAGGCAGGCAGATTGCCTGAGGTCAGGAGTTCAAGACCAGCCTGGTCAACATGGTGAAATCCCGTCTCTATTAAAAATACAAAAATTAGCCAGGCATGGTGGCAAGCGCCTTTAATCCCAGCTACTAAGGAGCCTGAGGCAGGAGAGTCACTTGAACTAGGGAAGCAAGGTTGCAGTGAGTTGAGATGGCGCCACTGCACTCCAACCTGGGCAATGGAGCAAGACTTCAACTCAAAAAAAGAAAAAAAGGAAAAGAAAAAAAAGGAAAGTTGAGAGTTGCATCCTATTAGCGAGTTGCAAAAGCAATTTTAGAGGGGTGTGGCCATCATTTTTAACAAATCAAATGGAATAAAATAGAAAGTAACACAGTGTTTCACGTACAGTAAGGGTACGTGTCATCGTGTGAGACTTTATTTTTGATGCCCTAAGTTTGAGTGTGTCTATGTGTGACACACTGCATCATATGTCTAAAGGTCAGAAAAGGATGAAAACCGTCGAATAAAGAATCCGTTAGACTGAAATTACTGTGCATGTTATCAGTTGTAAAGTGTGAAGTGAATATTATGAATTACTGGAACATTTGCCTTTCCGGAGCCCCATACTCCATTTTCCAAACTCGATATTGCACCTCCGTGGTACAAGATACCACCTGACTGCCTTGGTACACACATTCAGGTTTCTCCCACACTCACTGGTGCCCACAAAGTAAAACCACCAGGGAAAGAAAAGAGAGATTAGAATGTCAAACAAACAAACAAACAGATTATGGTGTTTGATTTCTTTTAGACCCAGCCTAACTTTTCTGGCTAAAGGCATGCTTAGCAAACATGGCAAATGGCTGCTGGAATGTAGCTGGGGAAATAAAGAAGCTGAGTGGTATGTGAACCATCTTTATAAAGATCAACTGTACCCCTTACTCATAATAACAGCGTCTATTTCCAGATTAAGCCATATCCCCATTCAGATGCAGGTTTCCTGGGTTAACCTGTTACCAACATCTGGCGATTCCAAGATACTATTCCAGAGTCAGATTCATACTGCCCAAAAGCAGGCTTTGAAATTTTATTAACTGAAAAATCACGGTTGTCTCTTTCTCATAAACCACATTATTTCGTGGATTCTCATATCTTTTGGAATGGGTTGAATTTCATTTTGCTAGAGGATAAATGAAATCTTAAACTGGGTACAAATTTAATCATTTTATTTTATTTTTATCTGGTTTAGAAATTCCTCCTTATCTGTCTTTCCCTGGACTCTCTCCTTTTTTTAATTGCTTGTAAGAGGCAGTCTGTGATAGAATAACTGGTTTTTCCTGGCATGGCTAGTAAATAATAACAAAAGCACCATTCACTAATAACAATTTGCTGATTGTCCTCTGAGCTCCTCGGGAGGTGGTGAATGGCGTGACTCCTCTCTGTAGCAAAGGTTATGACAAGGTGGTAAGATCCAGGTCAGCACCAACTAGGAATTCAAAACCAAGTCGTGAGGGTTCTGTTGAGAACAGCATTTTTTGCCTCCTACGTACTGAAGTGACCGGAGAGTGGCTGCCAGACCGAGGCTGCATTTATCAAAGTGGACCTGGGCTTTTCTATGCTGGGATTTGTCCCCAGGGAATGAGAACGACTCTTCTTGCCATCCAGGAGCGCTGGAGAACTATTAGGAAGGGGCAGGTTGGGGGGTTGTGGGCTGGTAGGAATAGGATGACCGAGGCGGAGAGATATGAGACGTGTAAAGATTGGGAACACTGAGAAAGGAAATTCAGGAAGCATGAAGAGCAATGAAAGAGGTCAGAGAACTGCTAAATACTGTGTGGGACTCGAATATGGAGCAAGAGAGAGAGATTTAATCTCAGAATGTCCTGTGTGCTCGTAGTGTTAGAGGTTGTCTGGGAATGGATTTAAGGCTTGTGGGGACTAGAGAAAAACGGTGTTAAATCTAGAGCACCCCAAAGAACTATTTTTTGAAATGAGAGCAAAAAGTTCCCATTTACTGAGCACTGAGGACATTTCAGAGACTATGGCAGGTGCTTACATCTCCCTTTTTTCTCTTCCCTTCCCCTTCTTTCTCCCTTCTTCTCCCCTCTCCCTCCTACCCCATCCTCTCCTTTTTCTTCCCTTCCCTCCCTTTCTCTCTTCCCTATCTCCCCCTTCCTTCCTTCTCTCCGTCTCTTTCCTTCCTTCCTTCTTTCCTTCCTTCTTTCCTTCCTTCCTTCCCTTTTCTTCTAATCTCAATTTATTTCTCCTAACAATCTTATGATTATTCTTACTTTAAAGATGAAAATTTAAGGTTCCAGGAAATTAAATAGCTCTCCCAAGTTTATACAACAAAATGAAAAAATAATATTCAAGATGAGCTCTGTTTAAGTCCTAAATTCATGTTCTTTCCAAAACATTACCCCTCTTTCAGAGAATGGAATGGAAAATGTCTGTAGAAACCCAAGAACGGTTCCAAGCTATATTGCACAGCAAGACCACTTATAATTATCTTCCTGTATTCTGTCTGTGCCCAAAATTCCCATATATTTGGTTTCTGCATGGTTGGTTATCTGTTTTTAGAAGAGAATTTTGTGGAATTGCCTTTCCCTGCTCTGCAGAAGTAAGAAGGAAAGACCATGATCCTAAGGGCAGTTTTTGGAACAGAAACTCCTTTGCCACTAAAAGTTACCATTGTGAATTCCAGCCAGTACTGCAGTTCAACAGTGGTATTTTAGTTTCTTTGGGTTTCCTGTAGGTGTATGCTGCTTGATTAAGTCTGGTGCTCACCAGGACCAGCTACATAATTTGCAGGGTCCAGTGCAAAATACAAATGTGGGACCATTTGTTAAAAAAATTACTAAGGGTCTCAAAATGGCAAAGGCACAGCACATTTGCACAGGACATCCTCCTATGAAGCTGGCTCTGGGGCTAATCCATAGTGATTTGGTCCAACTAAGATAATGCACTGAATACCTGCTTTCCTTCGCCTGTTACACCATGGTTACTAAGGTAAGTACATCTGGTCGGGTGGAGGTAGGATTCTGCTAAAAAGCAACTTGACAACAGCAGCTAAATTCACTTACTTGTTCTTTCATTCATGAAGTTATTCATTCAAAAGGTATTTATTGACCTCAAGGTGTAGGCCCGGCCCTGTGCTAGGTGCTGAGGACTCCACTCTGAAGCATGACCTTGCCCTTCTCAAACAGCAGCCACAGGCCCTGGAGACAGAGCAGCTTAGACACTGGATGTAGAAATCAATGGCCACTTGATCTCTCTACCTGGAAGTCTTTTCCCTGAGAAGACTCTTGCTGGTACCCCAGGACCCCATTCATTGAGGCCTTATTGGATTCTTTGGTGGTAAGCAACAGAAGCTGATTCTGCTCACTTATGGGGAAAAAGGTATTTATTGGAAAGATATGGGAGAGCTCCCAGAACTGGTGGAAATGGGGAAAACAGGACTGTGGGAGGGACAGAAACTCAGGAAGGTTTGGGCAATCTAGGTTGAAGGAAAAATAGTCCCTTCAGAATGCCACTGTAGGAATGAATCAATTTTGGCTTTAAAAACATTTATTAAAAAAAACTCAGATAGATGGCAGAGAATTGAGTGAAGTCTACTTATCAGCTTATGGCGCCCTGCTTTTCAGGGTCTGGGCAAAGCCTTGTCTTGTTTTATGCTATATTTTTTCCTTAAATTTCAGTTCCCTCCTCCCCATAGGCAACCACTTTAAATGTGCTTGATTTATGTCCTTGAATGATACATATGTATGTCTATAATATAGGTAGGTGTAGATATAATACGTATATGTAACGTGTATTTATGTGTATGTATGTATATAAAACAAAGTGTCTTCGATACATGTGTGTTTAAAATGGCTTTACACTGTAGATATTGTTCTAATTCTTACTTTTTTGCTCAATGAAATTGTTCCTAAAGCCCTGTCCGTGTTGCTGTGTATATGCTTGATTCGATGGTTCTTTTTTTTTAATGTTTATTTTTTATTTATTTATTTTTTTAGAGACGGGATCTCGCGATGTTGCCCAGGCTGGAGAGCAGTGGCTATTCACAGGCGCGATCCCACTACTGATCATCATGGGAGTTTTGACCTGCTCCGTTTCCGACCTGGGCCGGTTCACCCCTCCTTAGGCAACCTGGTGGTCCCCCACTCCTGGGAGGTCACCATATTGATGCCGAACTTAGTGCGGACAACTGATTGGCATAGCGCACTACAGCCCAGAACTCTTGGGCTCAAGCGATCCTCCAGCCTCAGCCTCCCAAGTTGCTGGGACTACAGGCACGCACCACGGAGCCTGGCGGTTCGTTGGTTCTAAGTGGCCACATCCTGCAAAACAGAATTATCCTTCATATGTTTTTGACCCATTTTCCTGAAGAAGGTCACCTTGCTCTGTCTCCAGTCCCCATTACACAATCCGAGCTCCATTATCAGGTACCATGTGTGTTACCCCATGCAAGGTACTTAGCCTGTCTGTGTGAAGTACATTTTATATTAGATCACAAATGTAGAGTACTGAATATATCCCATAAGGGATAATTATGGTTACTATTATTGTTGACAGTTGATACATTGCTTACACAAGTAGAAATTGTTTAAAAAATGGAGTTGACTTTTCTGCTGTCATTATCTTAAGAAGGTCAATACTGCTAGTTTTCTTACCACTCAAGGAAAGTTAGAGTCCTGGTGTACCTATTCCCGGAAAATAATAAGAGCTTTGGGCATTGAGCCTTCCTGGGACTACTGGATTTCTCCTTTTCCCCCTCAAATGTAAAATGGGTGGAGCGGGGGAGGAGAATTTAATGAAGGTGACAGTGAAAGATGCCCAGGTGGGTTAAATCATCATGGGATGTCAGAAAAATGCTCGTTTTTGTGGAATCATTTATATTCTCCATGGAAAATATACTTCTGTGGAGAACCAGAATTCTGGAACCAATTTGAAAAACTCTACGGCATAAGGCAGTCAACTTATTTAAAAAGCTACATTTGTGGCTAGGTTTGGTGGCTCATGCCTGTAATCCCAGCACTTTGGGAGGCTGAGGCGGACGGATCACCTGAGGTCAGGAGTTCGAGTCCAGCCTGACCAATTTTTAGTAGAAACCCTGTCTTTACTAAAAATACAAAAAAAATTAGCCAGGCATGGTGGCACATGCCTGTAATCCCAGCTACTCGGAAGGTTGAGGCAGGGAAATCGCTTGAACCTGGGAAGCAGAGGTTGGGGTGAGCTGAGATCATGCCAGTGCACTCCAGCCTGCTGGGCAACAAGAGAAACTCAATCTCAAAAAAAAACTACATTCATTATAAAATATACACATGTACATATATACAAACATACATACATGCGTGTATCTAGTAATGGGTGCAGTGTTCATGTTTTGCCCAATGGAATTCCCACACTTTAATAAAGTTAGCCTAGAGAAGGACGTCCCCCGTGTGGGTTAATAACTTCGTGTAGTGGGATGAAGGGCTCTTTAATTCCTCTCCAATTTTGGTAGCACCCCTCGATCCCCACGTGATGTAGCCTGAATTATCCTCTGGTGGCTTCCCAGAGGGTCCTTTTCATCATTCTGAATTATCAAGGCAAATGTATTCATAAGGAGTAAGTGGTGGTTACTGGGTTGGGTGAAATTGGTTCCCCACGACGCTTCTGCTAGCTCTGTAACAACCTCAGCAGAAGTGATCTGGGCCCAGCCTGCATAATTGGGACCTCAACCGTTACATTGTGCTCCGGTAACTTCCTGCTGCCAGTGTCTGCATCGCTGTGCAGGAGGGCTTTCTCTGGACCTGGGGAAAGCCACTCTATTCTCACGCAACACAGGTGAGAAGTGCCATAGGGTGATCACCGCTTAGGAGCCATCCTCCACTGAGGACTCTCGCGAGCTGACATAAACTCTGGCTCCGCTGACCCTCAGATGGAATCACTTTGAGGCTTGGACCATTTCCCAGAGTTCCCTCCCAGAGTCATGCACAGGGGCAGCTCCTTTAATAAGAAGGCTTTATTGCTTTTCATTCTCTTCCTGTATCACTTCCCTATTCCCCAGCTGGTATCGCTGGCACCCCCCAAATGCCCCACTTGCACCTGAGTTCTTGCTTCAGGGTCTGCTTGTACGGAGATCCAAACAAGATGCTGTCGTTAGCTTTACCCGCCCTCTCAGCAGCCTGTCAAGTGATGAGGCTGGGCTCCTGACAGCCAAGCTTGTGTAACATGAGCCTGTTCTTCTGCCAGTTGATTGGGCCAGAGAGAGAGAGAGCTGAGTCCAGCTGGACCAATCAGAGTCCCTTCCTGGAACCTGGAAATTAGCAGGGATGGTGGAGGGCCAGGAAGGGGGAGAGAGAGAGAGAAAGAGATAGGAGAGAGAGAGAAGAGACAAAAAAGAGAAGAGAGAAGAAAAATGTGTGTGTGTGTGTGTGTGTGTCTGTGTGTATGTGTGTGTGTGAGAGAGAGAGAGAGAGAGAGAGAGAGAGAGAGAGAGACAGAGAATGAGAAAGAGGAAGAGAGAAAAGAAAGAAAAGGGGAAAGAGAGATAGGCTGAATGAACCTTTCCAGAGGGACGTGGAGGTAGGGAGGGGAGTCTGCGTATTGGAGCTATGAGCACCTTCTGCCATATGCTATGGGGAGATCAAGTGGTCCGCGGAGATCAAAATAAAGCAGGTGTGCAGAGCAAAGCATAGGCAAGGCACAAATACTATGAAAGGTTTTGGGAGCCTTCTAGGTTGGGGTTCCAATCTTTTCAGAGGCCTGGCTCCATTTCTGCATTGAGAAAATGCCCATTCTCTTAAAAACAAGTACCCAGTTTTGGCTTACACTAGGATGATTTGGCTTTTTTTTAACTTGCAGGCAGAACATCTATTGCCATAATTTTTCCTTCAAAAGTAATTCTTTTTAAAAATAAATTGTGTTTTTAGGGCTATTTCTAAATATGTTGGCTCTGGAACTAAGGTTTTTATTTTATATTTGTTCAACTGCTTCCCTAGGAGGCATACTGGCACAAGAAAGAGGTAATTTCTACTTTCTCCATAAGGAAAAGCTACGGGCTTTCTTTTGAGGCGTTCTTGTGTTCTCTGCTCTCCTGGGACCTGAAGGGGCAAGAAGCTGGATTCCTCACCCAGGTGTTGGCTGTGTGTGTGGAAGGCTATCCTGAGGGCCAGGAGGCTGGAGATGCCATCTGTGCACGAGGAACCCCGGGACCCATGGGTTGCTGGACCAGGGCACCCCTTGACCAGCACTTCTAAGGACATGGCGTGGATAGGAAAGTGAGGTTGGCCACCAGGCCCTGTGGCCTTGGGGATGCTGGCAAGTGCTACATGGCTGCACCTGTGGTTGGTGGGAGAACAGTTGTGAGGGGCTGCCAGGGTGGCAGGATATGCCAGCAGGGAGAACCTGCTCTTGGCAGTGACTTTGGGCAGCAAAGAAATTGTGACCATTCAGAGCAGAAGACCATTCAGAACTCTTCCCCATTTTTCTGATGTGAGTAAGCCCTGGGGTCCTACATGTTCCAGGATGGTAGATCATGAATATTGTCTAATATTAGCCATTCTTCTTCTTCTTCTTCTTCTTCTTCTTTTTTTTTTTTTGACAGAGTCTTGCCCTGTTGCCCAGGCTAGAGTGCAATGGAGCGATCTCAGCTCACTGCAACCTCTGCCTCCTGGGTTCCAACGATTCTCCTGCCTCAGGTTCCCGAGTAGCTGAGATTACAGGCGTCAACCACCACACCTGGCTAATTTTTGTATTTTGAGTGGAGACAGGGTTTCACCATGTTGGCGAGGCTGGTCTCGAATCCTGACCTTGTGATCCATCCATCTCAGTCTCCCAAAGTGCTGGGATTACAGGCGTGAGCCACTGCACCTGGCATCTTTTTTTTTTTTTTTTTTTTTTAAGACAGGGTCTCACTCTGTCGCCCAGGCTGGAGTGCAGTGGCATGATGATGGCTCACTGCAACCTCTGCTCCCTGGGCTCAAGTGATTCTCCTGCCTCAGTCTCCTGAGTAGCTGGAACTACAGGTGCCTGCCACCATGCCTGGCCAATTTTTGTATTTTTAGTAGAGACGGGGTTTCACCACATTAGTTAGGCTGGTCTTGAACTCCTGACCTCAAGCAATCCACCCGCCTCGGCCTCCCAAAGTGCTGGAATTAGAGGTGTGAGTCGCTACACCCGGCCTAATATTAGGCATTCTAACCAACCTTGGCGAGTGGCGCTGGAACTGGGATTAAACTTAATTAAGAAAGCGGAATAAGACATTTGTTACACTCCAGGTGTGCAAGAATTAATATTTATTCCATTTGCACATTTGGATCACTTTTCTGATTGAGGGTAATCATTCTTTACGGATGTATTTTGTCCTACAATTAAATCTCAGAGATGATTGTTTCTTAGGGATGTTTTTAGGTGAAAATATATAACCACTTCTGTAATTTATTACAAAGGAGAGAAAGGAGTGCAAGGAAAATAGAATTATCTAAGGAATAGTGCATTGGTACCGGACCAGTGAGAGAGCAAGTTAAACAAGAGAAACGACTCTAGAAAAAGAAATGTGGAGGACTCTGCCAAGAAGGTACAGAACAGAGGGGGAGACTAGAGAACAAGGGGGAGAAAATGAGGGGAAGCCAAGGGAAATTGGATCCAAGGTGGTGCCCCAGGTTGGGGGGACTCTGCTGCCAGAAAATGAGCCCTTGGCCACCCCTGCCACCCTAGGATGCTGCAGACATTGCCGTAGGTGGAACGCACATGGCACCGTCCTTTGCTGCTGTGTCACTTGCTGCGGACTCAGGGTCCTGTTAGATTGGCCAGACATAGGTTTGTTCAGGCTTAGCCTCCAGGGCTGAGGAACAGCTAACATCTGACTCTCCGACTACTATAACGGAAGGTGTGAGTCCCACCAAGACCAAGGCAGATTCTCCAATATGGCAAGGAGATTCAAATGCTGAGCTGTCTAAGACCCCCCACATAAAGCCGTTATGATAGGCAAACGTCCGCAATGAAAAATAGCTAACACTTACACCCTGGTGGGCAGGCTGGCAGCATCCAAGTCCCCAGGGGTGTCTCCCAGGCCTCTTCTCACATGCACGCTCTCTCTTCCTTCCCACGTGCATGTCCGTGGCTGCCATCCCACCTTTCTGCCGGTACATCTGGCATCTGAAGCTTGGTTGCCATCTCCCACGTCTCCTAGGAGGTTCAGACTGTTACATTCACTCGCTTCTCCACATGTCCTTCAAACTAAACTGAACTCATTATCTCTAAGAGAGGCTACGTGTGGGGCAGTCGGATACCCTGGGTTTGAAGCCCAGCTGCGTGGCCTTGGAAAAGTTACAGACCTTCTGTGGCTTCATCTTGTCACCTATAAAATGGAGATAGCATCTATTTCACAGGATTGTTGAGGATTAAATGACTTCATGCATGAAAAACACGTAGAATATTTCCTGGTATATAGTAAGCACTCAATAAGCGATTCCTTCCCACCAAATGGAGGCCTTTCCTTATTTCCTTTTCTCAGCTGATACTCCTGGATCACATGCACTAGAAACTTCAAAGTCACACTTGACTGCTTTCTTCCTTCTCTTGCTGTTACAACAGTTTCAAAGTCTACTGACTCCATGTCTCAGATTCTTCTCAGATCCTTCTCCTGTCCAACCCCACTGCCACTTCCTTGGTTTGGGCCACAATCCTCTTTTGTATGGACAACAGAAACAGTCCCCTGACTGACTTCTTAGCCTGCAGGTACTTCCAGTTTATAGAAGGACGTAATTATTTCATGTGATAACGTAACAGCTAATGTTTTTAAATCTCCACTGTATGCTAAAAAATCTAAGAACTTTACATGGATTTGTTCATTTAATTGTCACACCCACCTCCTGAATAGATTTTTTATAATAATGTTTGTTATCTCCCTTTGTAGACGGGCAAACCAAGTCACACAATGCTTAAAGGACTTACTCAGGGCCACACAGCAATAAATGATCCAGGTGGGATTGAATCCAGGTTCCCAGAGGAGGCATTCCTGTGCCTTACTGGATCCTGGCCCCTCTGCGGGGGGTTTCCAGGAGAGCTGGAATTTTATTTCAATTATAAAACAAATTGAACTTGATTAATTTAATTAAATTATTTTTATTTCTTTTTCTTATTTATGTATTTATTCGTTTTCGAGACAGGGTCTTGCTCTGTTGCCCAAGCTGGAGTGCAGGGATGTGTTCCTGGCTCGCTGCAGCCTCGACCTCCTGAGTAGCTTGGGCCACCACGCCCAGGTAACTTTTGTGTTTTTTGTTGAGACAGTGTCTCACCATGTTGCTCAGGTTGGATTTGAACTCCTGGGCTCAAGTGAGCCACCTGCCTTGGCTTCCCAAAGTGCTGGGATTGCAGGCATGAGCCACTGTGCTGGCCGATTAATTTAAAATATGTAGATTAACACTGACAGTTTCACTTGGTCTCTCTGTCAGATGATCATTCCTATATATGGCCCCTTGAGGAGAGAGGGCATTTGACAATTTGAGAGATTCACTCATGTTCTCTGCCAATGGCTTGTTACACCACGTAGCACATGTGCTATAAGGAGGTCATGAGTGTGGGTACGTGTGTGTGTATATAAATAAACACATGTATCTATGTACATAGATACACACACATATACATACGTAGCATAGTATGTAACTGACATCTAAGTAGAATCTTTATATTTTTTATGAAATGGGAAGTAGACAGGCAACATATGTTTCAAGTAGAAGTTTATTCAAGGCAAAGCTCTCAGGAGATTTGTCAGATCTGAAGATGCAGATTTGACAGCAATTCCAAAATTTCTGACCTTTCTTGGTAAGTAGCTGTCAGTTACAAGCTATGTTCTTGAAAATTAAGAACAACTTAATACGTCACTTCTAAGTAAAGATGACATTTTAATATGAATGAAAGAATAAATGATTTTCAAAAGAACGTTATGTTTCAGTGAGAGCATGTTTAAAACGATTTTTGAGATTATTTCCAATTCTTGGAATGCCCTTCCCTCCATCCCTCCCTCCCTCCCTCCCTCTCTCCCTCCCTCTTTCCCTCCCTCTCCCCCTCTCCCTCCCTCTTTCCCTCCCTCTCCCCTCTCTCCCTTCCTCTTTCCCTCCCTCTCCCCCTCTCTCCCTCCCTCTTTCCCTCCCTCTCCCCCTCTCTCCCTCCCTCTTTCCCTCTCTCTCCCCCTCCTTTCCTCCCTCCTTCCTTTCCTCCTTCCTTCCCTCTCTTCCTTCCTTTCAGCTAAAAATAATATTTGTTAAATATAGACCTTGTACCTGCATTCGTTAGAAATATGGAAAAAGAATTTTCTATTCTGCCCCCAATTTGCCAAATGAAAAATTTCAGTGGGTTTTAAAGACATTTGTTAAAGCTATAAAGTATGGCCAGGCACGGTGGCTTACACCTGTAATCTCAGCACTTTGGGAGGCTGAGGTGGGTGGATCACGAGGTCAGGAGTTTGAGACCAGTCTGGCGAACACAGTGAAACCCTGTCTCTATTAAAAACACAAAAAATTAGCCAAGTGTGGTGGTGTGTGCCTGTAATCCCACCTACTCAGGAGGCTGAGGCAGGAGAATTGTTTGAACCCAGGAGGCAGAGGTTGCAGTGAGCTGAGATTGCACCACTGCACTCCAGCCCAGGTGACAGTGTGAGACTTTGTATTTTTTTTTTTTATAAAGTATAAAGTACAACAACTTCTGATTAATTTTTGATAAAAAATCAACATTAGTGAAGACTGGGGGGGTGTAAAAAAAAAAAAGAACATTAGTGAGGACTGATACTTGCCAGTCAGATTTCAATACACCTTTTGCTTAATGTGGTGGATAGGATTAAAAAATACCTACCAATGTACCAAGATCCTCATTTGTACCTACCTATGCTTGTGAGGTATGTTTTTTACTTACGAGAGTCATTAAAATCAAAATATGACCTTCAAATCACATGCTAAGCCAAGATTTGAAACAAATAACTAAAATTATTCAATCACATTAATCTCAGAATATTAATATTACATACAAAGCTTTTTATATGGTTGATAAAATATTTTAAATTATTAAAATCGTTTCTTTAAAATTTTGTTTTTATACTTCCTAATGTTTTTAAAAATTACGTAGATGCAAGTATATGAAATTTATAAACAAACAGTATTAATACACCAGTACCTTTTGAATTTTTTTCCCCTGACAAAAATGTTTGAAGGCCACTGATCAATATTATAAATATTGCTATGTTTTTGTGATTGCTATTCTGCCAGTCAAAATACTTTAAATTTGCTAAGTGCTTATTTCCGCTACCTTTCTGGAATGAAAATTGTTGCTGTAATTAAATGTTTGCTTCTTGTTTTTTTCTTTATATATATTACACATATAGATAGTTTGCCTTATTTTCGAAACTTCAAATTTCAACTCCATCGTAGTGTATAGCCTTGTTTCTAAGAGATTAATTTTTTTTTCCCTTACAACTTTTCTCTTTCCCACTTTCTTTTTTTTTGCAACAGAGTATCACTCTGTTACTCAGGTTGGAGCGAATTGGCAGTATTTTGGCTCTCTGCAACCTCTGCCTCCTGGGTTCAAGTGGTTCTTGTGCCTCAATCACCTGAGTAGCTGGGACTTACAGGTGTGTGCTACTGAGCCCATCTAATTTTTGTA
Organism: Alouatta palliata; assembly: GCA_004027835.1. Lineage (NCBI taxonomy): Eukaryota > Metazoa > Chordata > Mammalia > Primates > Atelidae > Alouatta > Alouatta palliata. The sequence goes on from PVKV010009490.1 coordinate 34,817, forward strand.
TTTTTTATGTAGAGATGGGGTTTCACCACATTGGCCAGGCTGGTCTTGAACTCCTGACCTCAAGTGATCTGCGCACCTCAGCCTCCCAAAGTGCTGGGATTATAGGCATAAGCCACCGTCTCCAGCCTCCTTTTTTTCCCTTTCTTTCCAATTTGTATTTTAGGCTCAGGGAGTATATGTGCAGGTTTGTCACATAAATTGTACAGCGTATCTTGTCACCCACATAATGAGCATAGTAGTCAATATGCTCATTGATCCTCACCCTCCTCCCGGCCTCTGCCCTCCAGCAGGCCCCGGTCCTCTTCCCTTCTCTTCTCTCCCTCCCTCTTTCTTTTCTTTTTTCTCTTTTCTTTTCTCTCTCTCTTTCTTTCTTTCTTTCTTTTTCCCTCTTTCATTCATTCATTCATTCATTCATTCATTCTTTCTTTCTTTCCTCTCTTTCTTTCTTCTTCTTTTTTTTTTTCCTATTGAGACAGGGTCTGGCTCTGTCACCCAGGCTGGAGTGCAGTGGCTCAATCTTGGCTCACTGTGGCCTAAACCTTCTAGGCTCAGTTGATCCTCCCGCCTTGGCCTCCCGGGTAGCTGGGATTTAAAGGCATGTGCCACCATGCCCGGCTAATTTTTGTATTTTTTGTAGAAACAGGGTTTCACCATGTTGCCCAGGCTGGTCTTGAACTCCTGAGCTCAAGTGATCCACCTACCTCGGCCTCCCAAGGTACTGGGATTACAGGTGTGAGCCACCACACTCCGCCTCTGTTTTCTTTCAAAAAATTCCTTTTTAACTTAGATTTCCCTGTCGTTGTGTTTTCCATTCTACTCTCAGCATGCTGGTCATCTCCTGCCGGGTGGGGAGCCCCCTCTGTCTTGCCTTCTGTGCTCCCACTCTCTGCCTTACCCCACGGGGTTTCTGACTTCAGACCTTTGTCCTTTTCTCTTTTCCCCTTCTCTTCTCTCTCCTGCCTCCATTATTCCTGCTCCCCTCTGGAATACAATCCAATTTCTCAGGAGTATCTTGGTTAGTGGAGAAGTAGCTGGGACTCACTGATTTCTGCTTCCCTGGTTGGGGCAGTGATGCCTAGCCTAGCTCAGAAAATAGAACTGGGCCTCCCGGCTCCCAGCACCACCAGCCAAGGGCAGCACTGTGGCCCTCTGCTCCACCCTCAGGACCTGCTGGTCCAGCCATATGAACTCAGCGCCCTCACCCTCTTCCTGAGAGCTCGCAGAGACCTGCAGGGAATAGCAGAGAAAAACCAAAGTCATTAGTTACATATGGGAGGATTCACAGCCGTCTTGTGGGAGGCAGAAAATGACAGACATTTGGATCTTCCAATGTGGGGTCTAAACTTTGTAAATCCCAGGCAAGGCGTCTGCCGAGTGGATTAACATGGACACGTAAAGGCACCTTGTTACCACGCCGTTTGCTGTAGGACCAAAAGCAGTGGACGTGAGGCCAGCCCTGGGTCTCTGCCAAAGGGTTTTATTTCCTGAACCACCAAAACCATTTCCCTTTGAGGGCTGCCCTGTCCCCCAAGCCCCAGCACAGAGCTACAAAAAGAAGCTCCAAGGACAGTGCCCCTCTGGCCACACCTGCCAGTGCAGAGTCTGTCCTGCCGCAGAATGTCCCCCATCTGCCTGCAGGGTCCCTTCCTCCTCTGCAGCCTCGTGGCACTGCCTGTCAGTGTCCACAGTCACTGTGTGTGCCGGGGCGACTGGCTGCAGTGCCAGGCCTGCAGGGGCCCACAGCCGTCCGGAGTGGAGGCCGGGTCCTTGGGCACACTTGGAGGAGCCACATTCAGTGGTGTGTCCTTTCGGAATTGTCATCCCTCAGTCTCAGGAGCAGGGACTGTCTGACTCACGGCCTGCAGCACACCACGTGGGTAATCTGAGTGCCCGCTGGGCAGGGAGCTTCAGCCCCTGAGCCAGGGTGCTCTGTTTCTACTCAACTGTTAACACGTCTCAGCTCTTCTTCAATATCAAAATGTTTTCCCATGAACACCAAGGGTAGCCTTTTCCCTGTCTTATCGGCCCTAGCAACCAGGAGCCTGGTTTCCAGGAAAGCAGCCACTCCATCCAACCTGGAGAGATCCGCTCCCACTCCGCTCTTAAGAGCTGGGGCATAAACGTCCAGCAACTGCCCTGGCATTTACGCCTCAGCTCTCAACAACGAAGTGGGTTTTTTTTTTAGCTGTGCCCACATGACATCATTCCTAACTGGCCAGCCTTCCTTCTCCCACCCACGACGCAGCCCTCATGTCCTCGCAGTCCAGGTGCTTGTTTGCAGAATGGTAGGAACACTGTGGGCTCTTTTTACTGGGGATGAATTTTCTTTTTCTTCTTCCTTTTCCTCCTCCTCCCTTTCCTCCCCTTCTTCCTCTTCCTCCTCTTCTTCTCCTTCTCCTTCTTCTTCTTCTTTCTTCTTTCTTCTTCTTTTTGAGACAGAGTCTCGTTCTGTTGCCCAGATCAGAGTGCAAGGGCGCAATCTTGGGTCATTTCAACCTCCGCCTCCCGGGTTCAAGCAATTCTCCTGCCTCAGGCTCCCAAGTCGCTGGGACTACAGGCACCCGCCACCATGCCAGGCTAATTTTTGTATTTTTAGTAGAGATGGGGTTTCACTGTATTGGCCAGGCTGGTCTTGAATTCCTGACCTCAAGCAATCCACCTGCCTCGGCCTCCCAAAGTGCTGGGATTACAGGCATGAGCCACTGCGTCTGCTGAATTTTCTTCAGATGTCAGAATATCCCTAGTCCCCTAATTCCTTCCCTGGGTCAAGAATGGGTGACTTGGGCTCCAAAAATGCCCACCTGATTGCTGAGAAGCTCTGGCTTGGCTTGCTGGATGGCCCCAAGAAAGGCTTCTTTTTTCCAAGGGGCTCCCTCCTCCCTGCTGTGGAATGGAACAATTTTGTTCCAGAATCCCACTTCCTCTGGTGCTGACATGCAGTTGTTAGGTGTTTCCCACGTCTGGCAATCGTCCCTAAGTGCGAAGTAAGGGGGTGCTTTGGCAATCCATGGAAAGGCTGGAAGGCATGTCTTGTGATAGGAAGAGGTTCTATTTATAACCATATATGTCTCCCCAAGAGAGCCAATAAATAAAGTGCTCGCTCTGGCCGAGGTGCCTTTCCATAGCTGCCCCAGGGGCCCTTTGGCCCCCACTGGCTGCTTCTCCTGTTTCAATTTCCATGTCCTCTTGGTTTCGTAACTCAAGGAGCTCCTCCAGCTTAGGAAAAGCTGACAACTCTACAGCTCCCAGCAGTGGCACCTGGGGAAGGGGCAGATGGGCACTGGCTTGTGGGTGTACTCTAGGGCACCCTGTCCCCGGCTGTCATGAGTCATTTGCAAGGTGAGCAAGAATGTAAGCTGTGAGGGCGGGGAACGTTTGGTGCAGATCCAGGGCAACCGACAAGGCCATGTGTGTGAGTGTTGAGATGGGGAAGAGCATTGCTCCCAGGAGAATCCATAGACATCCTGATCTTCCACCTCCATCAGTCAACAGAGAGGGGACCAGCCCCACATTTGGGGGTCATGCCTGGCTAGACTCCGCTCACATTGCTGAATCAGAGAGCTCGAAGGACCTTCAAAGACCCATCAAACCCAAGCTTTTCATTTTGCAAATGAGGAAACTGAAGCCCAGAGAAAGAGTAATTGCCCCAAGTCAGTGTCTGAGCCTGTCTCCAGTTAGACCTGTCACTCCGCAGCCAGCGCACTCAGGGGCTGTCCCCCACCCCATGGGTCCTGGTCTCCACACCTGCAGCATGGGGAGGCGAGCCCAGGACGGGGCAGGTGCTGAGGGTGAGTGGGGCAATCAATTGGAGGCAACAGAAGTGGTCAGTTTCATCCCTCCTGGTGGGTCCCTGTCCCCTCTTGCTCTGCCGACCCCTTCTGCTGCACTTCCCTGGCTTCTTCCAAAAGTAGTGGCTTTTCCTTCTGGGTTGATGTAAATCCTTCACCTCCTTCACCCCAGGAGAGGAGTCAGGTGATCCAAGCGAGGTTGGCTGTGAAGAACACAAGGTGGGGCTGCTCCTGCCTCCAGCTGCCCTGTCATGATGGAGTGCCTGGGGTGCAAGAAGCAAAGGGCCGTCAGAGCACAGCCTATCATCTGGGGGTGGCTGGCAATGGCTGTACACGACCGTGGCTTAGAAACTATTAGGCTCTGATGGTCCTGTCACTGAGTGTAAGAGTGGGAATTTCTGAGAATGCCCCTAAAGGTGGCAGCATGGACAAAAGCTGCTCCCTAGCTTCGAGGGGCATCTTCCCTCAGAGGTCTGGAATGCCACCCACCTGTTTATCTCCCCAGAGTGCCCGCCTGCTGACTGTCTACCTCTGATTACTCCGTGGGCTTAGCGTGCCATTGGTATTTAATCAATGTTAAAAAATAGTAACACCCGAGCCACTGGCCTTCACATAAAGGCCCTTGAAGATCCCTGGCAGAGTGTGTCTTCTACGTGGGGCCTGATGGGTCCCTGCCAGACAGCCCAGTTGGAAGAGGCAAAAAGAAACAGGCCTCCAGCGCCAGGATCAAGGGACCTGAGGGCCACTGAGCAGGTAGTGGGGTTTGCAGGACTCAGAGGTCACAATAACATGGAAGTGGGCCGGGGACTTTGCCAGAGGTGCCTGGGATGTTTGGCATTTCCAAACCAAGGGCCGCAGCTTTTGCTCTCACGTTTCTGATTCTGTGAACAGGCTGTGCCTCCCTCAGATTGCCAGGGTTTCTGCCTGTCTGCCAAGGAGTGTCAGGTGTGCTGGTGGATTGGACATTTAGACCCAAGCATCAGGCTGGAGCTGGGGCCCTCTGTCCCCGTATCGTTTTAGTCTGTCCCTCAAACAATCTGTCCCACCATTGTTTGGCCAAGACTTCCCTGTCTGGTGGTTAAGAACTGAGGGACTGGGGTTTTCCAGCCCGTCTGCATCTGTTTTGTCTTCTTCCTTTTTCTAAAAACTGCGAGGCCTGCTCAGTGGAGTCTAGGCAAACTATTCTTTTCAACTTGCTCTCTTTCGCTCTCTCTCTCTCCTGCCTTCTTCTTTCTCTCTCTGACTCCTCCTCCTCGTTCTTTCGTCTTCTTCCTCTTTTCCTTCTCCTCTTCCTCCTTTTTCTCCTTCATCTCCTCCTCCTTCTTCTCTTTCTTCTTCTTTCTCTTTTCTTCTCCACGAGCTTTCTGTAACTTACTTAATCTTCCCACTGAGTCAATTTAAAAAAAGAATGTTTTGCAGATGGAGTCTCACTGTGTTGAACAGGCTGATCTTTTTTTTTCTTTTTTCTTTTTAAGACAGGGTTTCACCATGTTGGTCAGGCTGGTCTTGAACTCCGACCTCAGGTGATCTGCCCCACAGGCTGATCTTAAACTCCTAGTCTTAAGGGATCTTCTTGTCACAGCCTCCCAAATTGCTGGGATTACAGGTGTGAGCCACCGTGCCTGATCTGAACTGATTGAATTCAGGTAGTTGAGATTTGGAAAGAGTAAGGAAGTGGCCAGGGCTGGTGGCTGGCAGGTGGACAAGGTCAGGTGTGATTTCCAGGGCTTGATGTTGACACCTGTGGAGGAGGGCTCACCATGAGACAAACACTGCAAGGATGCTGGATTCACTTGGTCCCTTTTTGTCTCTTCAATGGCCCTGTGAGGGGTAGCCATTGCTATCCTTGTTTTAGATGATGAAATTGAGGCTCAGAGAAGTACCTTCCAAAATCATCAGGTGGGTTTCCAAGCCATTGTTACAGCAACAAAGGTATTTTGGGGCATCTTGGGCATTGTGGACAACTGGACTGTTAGAGTGACCATCTGTCTTGGTTGGTCCTCAGCCTCGGGCAAAGCTGGAGGGCTGGCCACCCCATTAGCTGCCTCTTCATGTCTTCCTCTTCTTTTGCCACTGTGCACTTACTGCTTTGATCTTCACAGCAATGCACTATTATTTGAGCTCCCAGAGCTCTGGGAGCAGAAGGCAGAACCTAAATCCAAGAGTTCTGAGGATTACAGGAAAAAAGTTCTTAGCACAGTGCTAGGAAGGCACGAGTGCCCAGTACATGGCGCTTCTCGTGATTAGCACAATATGGTACGGAGGGAAACTGGGAGCGACTGCAGATTTAGGGCTTCAGGTGCTGTGGAAGCAGAATGGCTCCATTTGTTGAGCTCCTATTCAGGGTGGGCATTCCTTCCCTTTCTTGGCTGGCATCCTCATGGCTGTGACTAGGTCTGGGAGGCAGGATGGAGGACACAGGTTACTGGTGAGGACAGCCAGGCACCTGCCCAAGCCAGGATGGGGTGGAGCAAGGATGTGAATTGACCTTGGTCAGACTCCAAAGTACTGATTTTCATATTGAAACTGAGCTGCCTTTTGGGAGAAAGGGAATGGGGAGAAGACATAGTCATGGAAAGAACACGAGGCGGGGAGGTAGGAAGAAGCAGAGGGAGAACATGGAGTCTCTGTGGGAGCTGGGGCATGTGAAGGGGTTTCCAGCCAGAGTTTTTAAGAATGGCCTCAGTGCACTGAGCATTCCTATGTGCTAGGTGTTTCTCTGCTTTCACACATATCAGCACATTCAAGCCTTCCCCAAAATCCTGTGAGATTGGTAGTATCATTATCATCACTATCATCATCA
>PVKV010009490.1:41507-80939 GCA_004027835.1 Alouatta palliata
CCACCACCATCACCACCATCATCGTCATCACCACCATCATCATCACCATCGCTATCATCATCATCACCACACCATCATCATCATCACCATCATCATCAACACCACCGTCATCATCACCACCATCATCATCAACACCACCGTCATCATCACCACCATCATCACCATCATCATCACTGTCACCACCATCATCACCATCTTCATCATCACGACACCATCACCATCACCATACCATTATCATCACCATACCATCATCATCACCACACCATCATCACCACACCATTATCATCACCACACCATCATCATCACCACCATCATCATCACCAAGACCATCACCACCACCACCACCATCATCACCATCACCATCATCTCCATTTTACAAATGAGGAGAGTGAGGCACAGAGGGGTAAAGAAACTTGTCCAAGGTCACACAGCTACTAAGTGATGCAGCTGGATTCAAATTTGTCTTACAGTTAAGTAAGGATGAAAGGACCTTCTCCTCCCTCCTCCCTCTCCTCGCCACTCCTCCCCTTTTCTTCCACCTCCTCCTCCTTTTAAAAATTACATAGTCTTTTCTTTAGCTGCAAGCCCAAGTTAGTAGCATCTAGGCAAATTCTTATTTTTCAGCCAGCTCCTTTCTTTTTCTTTTTTCTTCTCTAATTAGAGCTGGGAAAAGGTGAACCTTTGAGCCCCTCTGCCACACTGCCTCTTTACTGACTCAAGCTGATCAGAGAGTAGGGCTGGTGGTGGTAGTGAGGGGATTTGGTGATTGGCAAGTGGACAGAAAATTCCAGATGTGTAGGGGTGTGTGTGGGGGTTGGGGGGGTTATTGAGACAAAAATGTCTCAAGGAAAGTAAATACTTGGACCCTGGAGCCTGAAACTCACCCCATCCCACACATTTTTATTAATTCTCTAAACCTGTATTGTAACCATGGTTAATCTCCATTCAGGCATGGGGAAAGTGCCAAGCCCTGAGATCACCTGCTGGCTTTGTCCCAACTTGCTGCTCAGGAAGCAGCCTTTGTGCATCCCTTGCTCCTGTGACTGACGGAAAACTGGGGCGGGAGTAGCAGATCAGGAGAGAGCCTGTGCTGGGTGTGGGTTCCCCGGCTCTGGGTGAGCTCTACCTGCTCCAGCCCTCCTGACAAAGGGGAGCCCATGAGTCACCGGTTCTGGCCTGCCTTACTTGTCCAGCTCTCTCCTCTGCACTGCTCCTGCCACCACCACCTCCTCACCGTAGGCATTGTTCATCTGTTTTAGTATCTGTCCCCTTTAACTGAGTCACGACTGGGCTTGTCTTGGGACCAGCTCTGCTGTGAACCACACAATTGTGAATGGCCCACACATCAATAGGTTGAAATGGTTAAACATTCAAACTCTAGCACCAGCCAAGATGGATGGTTCAACTTGTAAAGAAACAGAATCAGCTGCTACACAGTGGGGAAGTCTTGTTTCAGGTGGATTTCACATTGGAAGGTTCTCTTTCAGCCAACAAATTAGAGAACTAGGTATATACCAGAGGTACAGAGAGAAGCCATGTCTCTAAAGAGAAAGCATTTCATAGACCGTCTGGTAGAAGAGCATTGTACAAGTATACATGTGAACTATGGTTCATCATGATTGCAGTGACAGCAATACAGAAATCCATCTTTATAGCCCACAGTGAGTTCTGCATAAAGGGTTATTGAATACATGAATGAAAGTCAGTTTTATGTTTGAAATCTGAGCAATTATAGACCAAGAAACTGAGAATTCTGTGTGACAAAAATATCAATGTTGATGCAAAATTGTGGTTATTCCAATCTAGATCGGCCTGAGAGGTGGAGCAGTTTGAGGAACAGAAATAGATTGTGAAGCCAGGATGATGAATGAAAAGAACCAGTAACAGAGATGTATCACTTAGCAGCAGTTGCCTACAGGCAGGACTGCTGCGTATTATAGTACAGGTTGTGTATGGCACAGCTCCAGAAGGTGCACGTCACAGAGACGGCAATATGCCTGATGACCCTGGAGATTTTCAAAGTGATAGCTCTGTGTAAGGTTTTTCCCAATCGCTTAGTGAGGGTTGTGTGAAAAGTTAACATCAGAGCCAAACAGCGCATATTATATGCAGTTTGTCTATATATCTAACTATGCTTACCTTAACTGTTTAGCAAATTACATACATAATTCATTCACATGGATTCAGCCTTTTAATGAGATAATTAGAGATTCACGGGAAATTGCAGAATAATGTACAAGGAGGTCCTGTGTATCCTTCATCTTTGTTCAGTTTTCCCAAGGTAACATCTTACAGAACTAGATACAATATTAAAACCAGGAAATTGACATTGATATACTCTACAGAGTTTCCTTGGATTTCCCCAGCTTTGCATACACTTGTGTGTGTGTGTGTGTGTGTGTGTGTGTGTGTGTGTGTCTGTAGTTCTGTGCAGCTTTATCACACTGAACTGGTGGTAGAGTCTTGTAACTATCACCATAATCAGGATACAGAACTGTTCAATCATTGCGAAAATCTCCCACCTCCTTACTTCCTCCTCCATCTCTAACCCCTGGTAATGGCTAATCTGTTCTCCACCTTTATAATTTCTCCATGTTAAGAATGCTATGTAGACAGAAATTCAATCTTTTTCTTCTGTCAATCACTTTCTAACTGATTCTTTCACGACAAAGTTCTGACTTAAGGATTTCTATGCAAACGTAAGAAGTAGATGTGCTTGAACTACAGGGACCCAACTGAGAGCAAAGTGGACGATCTTGTGCCTAGAGAGGGTGGGGGCCAGAAGACAGGACAATACTTTGATTTATTAAGCACTTAACTGTGTGCCACGCACTGTTCTAAGGCTTTATGGAAGTTGCCTACAGAATGGAGCCCTGAGAGGCTGCCTCGTCTTGGTGGATTCTTCCTCCACCACCACCTGACACACTTGTTCTGTGTTCTGTGCAAATTCCCATCTGACCATTGAGTTGTTCAGCTTTGGTTTTCACTCCCCGTGGGTGCAGAGCAAACTCTGGCTGTTAGGGGGCTTCTCCCCATGCCTTTGCTCTGCCCTTGGCTTGCCCTTGCTGTCACTTCCCAGCTGCTAGGATCAAATGCCACCTGGGAGCTGGATACAGGCAACCTCTACCTCCTGTAGCAACTGCGACGGCCTCAGGTTCTTGCTGCTAAAGATTTGGAGGGAAACACACAGGACCATTGTCAACCTTAGCATTTTGAGGAATTAAAGATTAAGGAGGGAAACTCATTGTCCTAAATCCCCAGCTGGGTATAAGGTTTAGGAAATTCCCTTCTTGAGGTTAAGCCTTGGTGGCCTGGTGAGACTGTATCTCCAGTGACATAATATAATGGGCCTATTATCTGGGAACTTTGGGCTGAATTGCCACAAGCTGACAGTGAGGGACTTCAAACTCAGGAATGAATGATTCAGGCATTGGTGAGCTGTTATGTCTGCAGACCTTTGCAAGCAGAAGTGAATATGATGGGTCTGACAAGTTGGATGCCGTGTGGCTTGAGGTAAAAGCATCAATCACAGCCGGGTGCGGTGGGTCATACCTGTAATCCCAGCACTTAGGGAGACCGAGATAGGCAGATCACAAAGTCAGGAGTTCGAGACCAGCCTGGCCAGTATGGTGAAACCCTCTCTCTACTAAGAAAAAAAAAAATTAGCTGGGCATGGTGATGTGCGCCTGTAGTCCCAGCTACTCGGGAGGCTGAGGCAGGAGAATCGCTTGAACCCGGGAGGTGGAGGTTGCAGTGAGCCGAGATTGTGCCACTGCCCTCCAGCCTGGGTGACAGAGTGAGACTCCATTTCAAAACAGAAAAGCATTAACCACGTATTATTTTAGAGTCTTTTTGCACTTCGATTTTGTGGAATCTCTACACCTATTTGTCAATAGCCCTATGGCCTGACGCAGAGAAGATACAGTCTTGGTGTTTCAATTCGTTTGAACTCCAATGAATAAAGCTCAGCTGTTTTGTGGGCAGAATCCTCCAGTGTAATATCCCAACAGTATTAACCATTTTTGAAGTTAGGCCACTTACTATTGTTTCATTAGCATTGTGGCTAATTACTTCATGTTGTGGAACATATATACTTTATTAAGGCAAATAATGATTGATTTTGTTGTGAGAATTTTGTTAGAAATTTGCAGGCTCCTTGAAAATTGCCTACAGGAGATAAGACATCTGTATGTAACTTTTCTTTTGTCTTTTTTTTTTTTGTGAGATGGAGCATTGTTCTGTCGCCCAGGCTGGAGTGCAATGGTGCAATCTTGGCTCACTGCAACCTCCATCTCCGAGGTTGAAGCGATTCTCCTGCCTCAGCCTCCCTAGTAGCCGGGATTACAGGCATGTGCTACCATTTTTAGTAGAGATAGGGCTTCACTATGTAGGCCAGGCTGGTCTCGAACTCCTGACCTCAGATGATCCACCCACCTTGGCCTCCCAAAGTGCAGGGATTACAGGTGTGAGCCACCGTGCCCGGCCTGCATCTAACTTTTCTTTCTAGATTTGATCCTAAGGTCATAAAGGCAAAAAAAAAAAAAAAAAAAAAAAAAAGATATATGAATCCATTAAAGTGCACACAAGGAGAGAAACAAGTCATTGTGTTGTCACGGAGCTCATTAAAAATTATGTGATTAAACTGAAATCCACCCAAAATGTAGGCATCTTGGTGAATTTAGAAACGTACCAGCAAGTGACTCATTAAGCCTCTGTTCTTCATCCTTTCATCTTGGAAACCTCCGCTTTCTTGAGCCACTTCTCATTATGGTTAAAACAGCTTGAAGTTCTCATGAGTCCTTCAAGGGCAAAAATAGATTCCCCTTATAGTGGATTCCAAATTAAAGCAGATAACATTAAAGCAAGGCCCAAAGTTAGTTGAACCTACATAAAGCATCGGAAAGTGCTTTGTTTACAAATAAGAGCACCGCACGGCACTGGCAGTGCCTCCTTCTCTCTGTGAGAAGTCCTTATATTAATTGTATGGACTCGCCATCGAGGTACATTAAAGACCCACACTCTCTCACCTACAAGCCCCCAAATCCAGAGAGCTATGAAAACCAGCAGTGTTTTGTGTACCTGACACCATTGCGGCAGCATTCTCTGACCCGAACTGGCTTGAAACGATGTGTAAGTTTTATTTATCTCACTTGCTGTGAATATTCATTTTGCGTTGCAGAAATGTTAATGCGTGAATATGAGACAGTGCCCCAAGCCCCCAGGAGTGGAATTACACAATTTATGGTAAATGTACCACATTATCTTTGGAATAATCTGGAAAATTCTGAGATCTGTAATACATCTGCACCACGGGTTTTGGATAAGGGATTGTGGATCTGAAGCATACTTTCTCTTTTTATGCTACGTAAACATCAGATGCCCTTTTTGAGAGGGGATGGAATCCAACCAGTTGACAGCTTGACAGGTGTGCTTAGCCCTCTATTCCTAAGTCTAAGGCGTCCTGATCCTACCAGAAGCACCAGAGTCTGACACTTCCTCTGCCTACCCCATGTCTGAGCACCTGGAGTGCACCCTTTTATGCTAGCCGGGCTCAGAGGCAACCACAGCACTGTGGTTCCTGCGCTTCCTGCATTTCCAAGGATCCCTTCCTGAATGTTCCACATAGGAGAGGGAGAATGGGTGGATAGTGCTCGGCTCACTGCTGCCAAGTCTTCCAGTGGGGTGTGTAAGGCCTTCTGGTAAATTTGCTGAGACATTTTTCCATTAATTTATCAACCTAGTCATTCACTCTATTGACATTTATGGTGCACTTTTGTTACCTAGGAATGTTTTATTGAGATCCTCATACAAAGTATGTGTGTGTGAGAAACTTGTATGCAATCAGTATTTTCCCAGACCGTCAGTTTTAAAAGGATTATATTTCTGTGATCAAATAAGTCTAGAAAATGGTGAATTAGGCTGGAGCAGTGGCTCATGCCTTTTAATCCCAGCACTTTGGGAGGCTGGGGAGGGAAGACTGCTCGAGCCCAGGAATCCAAGACCAGCCTGGACAACATATTAACAGCAAGACGATGTCTCTACAAAAAAATAAAAGAATTAGCTGGGTGTGGTGATGCATTCCTGTAGTCCTAGCTACTTGGGAGGCTGAGGTGGGAGGATCGTTTGAACTCAGGAGTTAGAGGCTGCAGTGAGGTAGAGTGATGCCACCATACTCCAGCCTGGGCGATGAGACGGGACTCTGTCTCTAAAAGAAAGTGATGAATTAAACAATTCAACAGGTTTCTTCACTGCAGCACTTTTCTGTGTCCTTAATAATGCAAGGTAGACACCCAAAGGTAGTGTTGGCATTGACCAAGGAATGCTGGCTCCTGGGGCTCCGAGTCCCTCCCAGCTCAGATGACTCTTCTATTCCACAGAGGCCGTGAGAGCTAAGGAATGAATGGTGTGGAAGGGGGCAGAGCTGAATGACTCTACACAGCAGTGGGAAACATTTCCATCCTGCTCTGTCTCTGCGTTTGCAGGGGCTGCAGGCAATTGTTGCCTCCTCCATCTACTCTGAAAAAATAGAAAACTGCAGGTGGCCACTTGGGGTTCCATCAGCAAAGAGAATGCTCTTCTGGGGTTATCTAACCTTAAAAATAATGGCCCCTTGAGAGTAATTTCCAAATGAAGCTCTTTGAATTTCTTTTATTCCCTAGACAGCTTGCCTCCTACAACATTGTACTGTGAACAGCAAAGAATATGACTGCCCTCTGACCTGTTGCCATGTTGAGAGGCAAGATTTCTCACGATCCAGACTATATGGAAGATGGAGGAATCCCATTTTCATGCCTGGTTTTACAGCTGAGCTAAGGTCTCTCCTGGGAAAACAAACAAACATGGTCCATTTTGCTATTTTAAAACATTTTTCCAAAGTTAGAGTGCTGGTTTTATCTGTGGAGATCCAACACAACTTTATGACTCTTACACTGGACAACATTTTGCTGGAGGTAAAATATAGTTTTGAGGTAGGATGATGGTAGGTAGGACCCTTTAGTATTTGTTTTGTTAAATAATGACTTGAGTTCCATTTGTGAATTGAACTTAGGTCTTTTTTTTTTTTTAACCATGTTTGTGGTTGTAGCTGTTGTTATTATCATGATCATTTCTGCCACTGACTTCCTCTCTAACAGGAGTCATATCAATATTTATTTATGTATTTATTTGAGATGGAGTCTCTCTCTGTTGCCCAGGCTGGAGGGCAGTGGTGCCATCTCGGCTCACTGCAACCTCTGCCTCCCAGGTTCAAGTGATTCTCCTTCCTCAGTCTCCTGAGTAGCTGGGATTACAGGCACATATCACCACACCCAGCTAATTTTTGTATTTTTGGTAGAGACAGGGTTTCACCACATTGGTCAGGCTGGTCTGGAACTCCTGACCTCAAGTGATCCACTCACCGCGGACTCCCAAAGTGCTGGGATTACAGGTATGAGCCACCGCACCCGGCCATATCAGTTTATTTCTATTTCACTTTGCTGTACCTTGGTCTCTCAGAGGAAAATGGGAACTTGTGAGTATTTATGAAGAAAATGCCTGTCAAATTGGGAATACTCTGGGAGTAGAAATAGAGGCATTATGAAATAACTTTATTTTCCTCTGTGATCATGATGTAGTGAACGCTCAATGAGATATGACTAGAATTTAAAAATGGAGACCCCACTAGAGTGAGGTTCACCACTCTCTAGTGGCACCGGGACAGGAACTGATAGTAAAGGTGTTCAGTATTTGTTGAATGCGTAAGTGATTAATGAAACGAAGGAAGGAAAGAAAAAAGGAAGAAGGAAAGAAGAAAGGAAGGAAGGAAGGAAAAAAGGAAGGAAGGACCAGAGAGAGAATAAGACCCTCTGCTGAGCCAGCAGGTAACAGAATGTCACCTTTCTTCTTTTCTTGTCATGGAAGCCAGGAGATGTGTAGAACATTTTTCCTCTCAATTCTCTCCAAATACATATATGTATATATTTTAATATTTCAAATTTTCTTAGATATTTCTTTCCCCCCCACTTATGTAGGTGAGTGGATCATCTCACTGACCAGGACTTTTGGAGCTGATGAGTACAAGCGTGTTTCACTACCTTCTAAAAGCATGCACATTTCTTTTTTTTTTAATTCTGTATATCTTAGTGAACGTGTGTCCTTTAGTAAGAGAGTAAGCCCACATTTGGCCTGTGTGCTAGCTAGTCAGCTCTGCATGCTACCAATATGTAAATTGTTTCATCCTTTCAAAATAGTATATGTAAACCCAGTGACCCTCAGGGTACGGCATTTTTCTTCTCTTATGATAGAGGAGTTCCTTTTGCTACTGAATCTTCTCCCACTGGCTGCTTTTCCTTCCCCAAAGAGGTGGTGGCAGGTAAAGCCAAGTGACTGTGCTCAGAAGAAAGAACACTCTCCTGGATCCAGGAGACCAGAGTCTGAGTCCCAAATTAGCAACTTGTTCATCATGTGGTCTTGGGCAAATCTCTTGACTTGTGTAGCTTTATTTATTTTATTGTACTTTAGGTTCTGGGGTACATGTGCAGATCATGCAGGATTGTTGCATAGGTACATACATGGCAAGGTAGTTTACTGCCTCCATTACTCTGTCACCTATATCTGGCATTTCTCCCCATGTTATCTCTCCCCAACCTCCCCACCCCCCACTGTCCCTCCCCTAGTCCCCCCCAACAGACCCCAGCGTGTGATGCTTCCCTCTCTGTGTCCATGTGTTTTCATTGTTCAACACCCACTCATGAGTGAGAACATGTGGTGTTTGGTTTTCGGTTCTTGTGTCAGTTTGCTGAGAATGATTGTTTCCAGAGTCACCCATGTCTCTACGAAGGACACGAACTCATCATTTTTATGGTTGCATAGTATTCCACAGTGTATACGTGTATATTTTCCTTGTCCAGTCTATCATCAATGGGCATTTGGGTTGATTCCGGGTCTTTGCTATTGTAAACAGTGCCGCAATGAACATATGTGTGCATGTGTCTTTATAACAGAACGATTTATGATCCTTTAGGTATATACCCAGTAATGGGATTGCTGGGTCAAATGGAATTTCTATTTCTAGGTCCTTGAGGCATCGCCACACTGTCTTTAAATGCCCCCCAATGTGAGTGGAATGCAATGAGCTCAGTGTGGAATGCTTTGCATTTTCCCTAATAGAATGCTGCGGGAAGCTCAGGGTGGGGCCGTGGAACTGGGTGTAGAGTGTGGCCACAAAGCCCCTTTCTCAAAGGGTTCCAAACCAGTTGGGTCTGCGGATGCTTCAGTGAGTGACCTGAGCTGACCAGGGCCCACAGTTTTTGTTACAACTCCTATTCCAATAAAAAAAAAAAAAGTGGGTAATGTCCCCAAGGTGCCTTTCAGTTGACGCATTAAAAATAATTAAAAAAAAATTTCAAATCTACTAGACTGTGAGTCAGGAGTCTGGGTTGTGGACTTGATTCTGACCTAACTAAGGTTTGCACAAATTCAGTGAATTTTACTTTCTGCATCTGTCACACTGAGGAGGAGGACTACACATTTATCTTCAACATCGAGTTCTTTCACATTTGCTGAGCACTGTTTTAAATACTTACTGTATAATAATTACATGCAGTAGGTACAATTGCAACTCCCATTTTATGGAGTGAGAAACTGAGGCTCAGAGAGGTTCAACCCTCATTGAGACCTGGATTGAAGCTGGTCAGCCTGACGTTAGGGTCCACATGTGTAATTGCCCTTTGAAGTTTCCCTTGGTTTATTGACTTATTAGAGCAGATGAACCCGCTGGGCTGGGATCCACCGTTCCCCCAGAGCTCTACCTTTAAGATGCAAAAACCGCATCGTGGCTAATGTCTGTAATCTCAGCTATCTGGGAGACTGAGGCAGGAGGATTGCTCGAGGCCAGGAATTTGATACCAGCCTGGGAAACGTATTGAGACTCTGCCTCTAAGAATAATTTTTTAAAAATAAGAGAAAGAAAAAAGAGAAAAGATGCAAAAACAATGAAAACCCTTCCCAAGTAATTTTGAGCCGTGGATTTACTTGTTTTCTGGATTTACTTGATTAAGCCAGTGCCGGAGGCCTCATTATGGGATGGATATTCTTGCTTGTCATGTGGTCTAGCTGTGGAGTTTATGTCAGTTAAACATATATTGGTGTAGAAAAGCACCATGCTGCCTTTTGTATGTTGTGTTTTTTCTTTTACTTCTGAGATAAATAAATACAAGTGAGTGTGTGTTAGAGAGAGAAAGACCAGCCAAGATTTAGACGCATTGATTTTATAAACCGCCAACTCACAAACAGTTCAGCTGTGGTCCTGGCTGTTCTGATAAAGAGATAATCAGTTGGACAAATAAGATGTGGACATTTGAAAAAAACAAACATGCCAGACGACCATTTAGTGATGAACGATTGTGATGGAAGAAGCTGGTTCCTTTGAAGCCGAGTGCCCAATTTTGCTTTCCGGGGTGCGCGTGAGGCTTCTGTTAATGACAGCTTCGTGCGTGCATCTGAGGGTGGATTTCTGGCTCAAAAGGAGAAATGACAAAGGTGATGAGAGCGTGCCTTGGACAACAACTGAGCTATTGTCCTGGCCACCCGCCACCCCTTCCTTCTTTACTGGATCCCTGCGCTCACTCAGTCACTGTGATAAGGAGCAAGCACAGGTTTTCCCGGAGGCTGGAAGTACCGCCTCTCCCCACTCCTCCTTCCCCTCCTCCTCCTCCTCCTCTTTCATAGTTGCAGCAACTGCTCCCACTGAGACCCCATCCCATCCTGTGCCACCTGGGATTCTCCTATTTCAAAAGAAATCCTTGCTGGAACAAAGCCCTGAGAGGAAATGAATCCAGAGAGAGTGAGTCATTTCCAGGGAGGAGCCCTCTAAGAATAGGCATCAGACTATGACCTCACCTGTCCCTCTACCTGCAAAGGACCCATTGACATCAAATGCATCCTAGACCTTGGCCCAGCTTTCAAACCACCAGGAGCCTCTTCCCTGTTTTCCTGATAGCTCCAGATAACCTTGGTAGGGAGTACTTTTGCTTTTTGTTTGCAAACCAACGTCTTTTCCTTAGACTCTCTACTTTTCTGCAGCAGGAAAAGACCCCAGATCAAATGATGTGCTTTATATTGATCCCTAGTTAGTCATCAGGAACGTCTGAGTGGAGAACGGAAAACAAAGGGATGCTTGAGGTGACAATGTCCGAGTGTCCCTCGTGGAGGGAGTGCTGCTGCCTCTGGATCCGGGATCACCAGCCGTGGAAGCATCTGCCTTTTGCAGAGGATGGGTGCTGTGAAGTGAGACTCCAAATTTGACTCAGAGGATTTCTTTTCGTGTGCTCCCTTCGGGCTGTGATTTTGTCAGGCTTCCAGCATTTCCCGCACCCAAGATCAAGTTGAGTTGGAGGAGCTTATGCTGACTTCATCTTAGGCGGACACTTTGCTTTCCCAGCTACAAGTCAGCTCACAGCCTGCAGAACAGAACTTGACAACATGTCTGAGACCTGCTTACAGTCCCGGCTTCCGCTGCCTCAGATGCAGTGAGTTCATCATCAGCCTCCTAAGGAAAAGATGAAGACCACCAGCACCACCACCAACATTCATCGAGTATTTACTACATGCCAGGTGTTCTACTAAGTGTTTCCAATTCGTGCTCTCATTGAACCTCCACAGCTACCCGATGAAGAAAGCATAATCTCTGTCCCCATTTTACAGATGAGGAAAGTGAAGTCTAGACATAACTTACTTGCCCAATGTCACACAGCTAGGAGTTTAAGATTCAAATCATGATTTTTAAAAAATTCTTTGTAATAATCTCACTATACTATCTCTTGGAATCAGTAAAGCTCTTCTCTATCATCTATCTATCTAACTTTTTGGAGGAAGACATACTTTTGACTTCCCAGAAGTCTTGAGATCCCTTGTCCCCGGCCCCCGCCCCCTGCATTTCTGGTGTTGGTGGGAGAGCGAGGTGGTGGGCAAGAACCCTGTGCTAGGAACAGGCAGCCTGGCCCCAGGTTCTCTCCTTATCAGGAGTCTCTGCACACCTCAGTTTGGGAAGAGATAATCTGGTTGCTGATCCGCCAGTTAAGACCCTGAGATAAGCCAACCAATAGCGCTGTACCTGTCCAACCAGGGCGCAGCCCCTCCTTCCTCTTGAGGCCCTTCCCATCCTCCAGTCCTTGTACCCACCCTTCCCCAGCCGCAGGGCTCTCCCTGCTCTCTGACCACCTTAAACCTCTCCTGATCTTACCTAGGACCATGTGTGGATGGTCTGTTTTCTAGTCCCTACCATCAGCACAGGGAGATTCAGGGTCCTCCTATGGTGCTTCCTTGCCCACATGTGTTTGTGTGAGATATAATTTATGCACCACGAAATCAGTCAATTTAAAGTTTAGGCTGGGCACGGTGACTCATGCCTGTAATCTAGCACTTTGGGAGGCCAAGGTGGGTGGATCACTTGAGGTCCGGGGTTCAAGACCAGCCTGGCCAACATGGTGAAACCCCATCTCTACTAAAAATGCAAAACTTAGCTGAGCGTGGTGGTACATGCCTATAATTCCAGCTACTCGGGAGGCTGAGGCAGGAGAATCACTTTAACCTGGGAAACGGAAGTTGCAGTGAGCTGAGATGGCGCCACTGCACTCCAGCCTGGGCAACAGAGTGAGACTCCGTCTCAATTAATCAATCAATCAAGCCAGTCTACAAGCCAATGATTTCTAATGTATTCACAGATGTGTACAACCATCGCCATAGTCAGCTGTAGAACATCAGAAGCCCTTTTAGGTACCCTTTTCCTACCTCCTTACCCCTCCCGCTGCCAGCCATAAGCAACCACTAATCTACTTTGTGTCTCTCTGAGTGTGTGTTTTAATTTAACTCCTCCTTCAAGCAGATGAAGGAGGAGTTCAATGAAAATCTCTTCTCTTGCAGTGAAAATTACGATCATTTCTATGAGCTCATGAGCTTCCAAAAGTATAAAAATCTTTCCCCAAAGAGTGGACACATTGAGATGGGGCAGGTGCGATTTGTGAACACTGTGAAGTCAGTGGTCGCCGTTCATCAGTGAAACCAAAGCTCCCACTTTCTTCCCCCTTCACTGTGCCTGGAGGACTCCCGGAGACACCTCTTTCCCCAAACTACCCCGTGAATAAAGTGAGGCACTGTTGCCAAATAGCCAATTATAATACAGACACAGAGACCTCCAGAGAGAGGTGGAGGAGGTCCAAATCGTGCAATGGCAACTTGTGCTTCCATTCACAATGTGTGCTTTCCAAATTGTGCACTCACAAAGCTGGAAGGACCTGAGAGTTCACTCAGCTCCTCTTTGGTACTCATTTTGCAGATCTGGGAATGTAAGACTCAGAGAGGTTAAGACAGGACCAGCAACCAGGTGTCCATAAACCCTGGGCTATTCTGCCCCACTTCCCATCCTTTCAGTAGACAGAACAAAACACATTTAGTTAAAGTAAAGCAGGTCAAATGGGGCTGGAAGAGTTTCAAGGGAATCTGTAGAAGATGCAATCTACATGTGAAAGAAAAGACACGGGATCCTTGTGATTAGAAACTATCTTGCCAGCTAGGTGTGGTGGACCTCGCCTGTAGTCCCAGCTGCTTGGGAAGTTGAGGCAGGAGGATGGTTTGAGCCCAGGAGGCTGAGGCTGCAGTGAACTGCGGTGATCACAGCACTGTGCTCCAGCCTGAGCATGAGTAAGACTCTCTCTCTTAAAAAACAAAAACAAACACACACACACACACCAGAAAGAGAAAGAAAGAAAGAAAAGAAAAGAAAGAAACAGTTAGTTACAAAGTTAGTTACAAAGAAAAAGTGGCCGTGAACTTTATGGTGGACTTCTAGCTGGTCACCTGGCCAGGTGGGACATAGAGGCCTATTTGTGCCCCAGTGGTGGCAGTTTTCAGTGCTTTGACTTCCACAATCTATTTTAAAACATTAAAAGGAGAAAACAGCCTGGGTTTGGCCCTCATGAGAAATGAAGCAGACAGTGTTTGTTGAGTGACTATTAGACCCTCAGCACAATCCCCGTGAGAAGAGCAGGATGGCAATCACGGAAAATTTGATGTGATGCCTGCTCTCGCAGTTCACAGCGAAGCCGCATAAAGACACAGCACGTTGGAACGATTAATTAATTCAGTTTTAGGGATTCCATTACTAGCTTGAAATAGTGTAAAATTACATGTCCAGGAGGGAGCTAAGTGGCTTGAAGTTGCATAGGGGATGGGCTGGGCTTGGAGTAAGTTTGAAGGACTGTGAAGATAAAAGGTGGCAGGAGGCACCCTGACAATGGGAAGATGGTATCCAAGGGACTGGGCAGGAGGAGGCCCCCCTTCGAGGTCTGGACAAAGGCAATATATTAGCTCTAAACAGAACTGCAGTGCATGAAGAGCTCACAAAGATTACAAGCTCAAAAGGTCCATGAGTCTCCTTTGCCTAAGCGAAAAGCTCATAGCTTTGAGAGATGATTCCACGTCCTTTCTGAAGTGTTTAGTTCTCCTGGGTTTGGGCAGGAAATGTAGCCTTGATTTTGCCATGTTTCCACAAATAAAGGGGAGCCTGGTGTTGGGGCTATTCTGCCTTCCAGAGAGGCAAATTCTCTGTTGCCATTCTGCGATACATCCAGAGTCACTGTAAGCGGAATCAGGCTGCCCTTCCTCCAAGAACTATGTGGCTTTCAGAGAGGCTCAGGGGTTTTAAGGGGGAGTGGATATATTTCTCCCCAGTTTGTTCAAAGTAGTGATTACCAGCTCTCTGCATCCAGGGGCAGAATGCCTAGGAGCTGGTGGAATTCAGTGAAGGGGTTCCTGCTTAGAGCTGAAGGGAGAGTAAGGAGACATGTCACCTTTGTTGAGTCACTTGACTCTTCCTACATAGGAAATGATAAATTCCTTACATGTTAGAGAAAAGCTTTCTTTCAAAAGCAAAACCCAATTCTGCTTAGCAAGAATGTCTAATCTGACTGTCAGGGCTGTGGAAAAGTTCCATTTGATAACAGAAACCTGGAAGCCACTCCTGAGTACAGGCCTGTGAGCTCTGAAACAGAAGCACATCCCTTGGCCTTAATCTGGAAGGCTTTTCAGAATCCCTGCTGCGAACGTTTCAACTCACACAGGCACGCCCTTCCTGAGGATCTCAGGGCTGTCGGAATTTGAGAAGATCTTTGATATTTTAATAAAACTGGCTTAGATTTGTCCCCTTTAAAAACAAATGAAAACGAGCTACAATCTCGGAAAGGGACCTGTTTATCTTCAGGGCAGGAGGGGCTGGCTTAGGCTGCATAAACAAACATCCCCCACCCCACCCGTTTACTTCTGTTTCTCATTGCATGTCCCTTATGGTTGGGCCAAGGCCTTCTCCACATCAGCCTTATTTTAGGACCCAGCGGCCAACCAGGCATCATCCTTAGTTCTGCCAGTCCCCAGGACAGAGGAAGACACGCTGTGTGAGTCACCGCTGCTTTCCAGAGCTTCTGCCTAGACACAACACTCCTGGGTGCATTACCCTGGCCACTTCTAACTTCAAGACAGCAGGAAAGGCAATCCCACGGTGTGCCCAGAAGGAGAACTGAAAATTTGGTGATTTCCAAACTGTGTGACCTGTGAAAGGTGTGGGTGAAATGGTGCTGCAGTCTGGTCTAATGGCCTAGGAGACCAGGGATTTTCTCTCATGAGCACTAGCCCTTAGGCAAATCATATAACCTCCAAGATATTTCCTTTCCTTAACCTTGAAGTAGGGAATTGGGTGGGAAGGGGCGGTGAGTGGAAAGAAATAATGACATCTGTCCAACCTGCCCTGGGGAACGTTGCATGGATCAAAATAAGGCAATGCCAGTGAAAGTGAAATGGGAATGAAAGGAGATAAAGAATTTTAATGATGGGTTGGTGCTGTTCAGGGAACTGCAACCCAGAGGTGATTTGCACGTGAACATTGCTTTTTTTTTTTTTTTTTTTTTTTTTGAGACAGAGTCTTACTCTTGCCCAGGCTGGAGTACAGTGGTGCATCTCGGCTCACTGCAAACTTCACCTCCTGGGTTCAAGTGATTCTCCTGCCTCAGCCACTTGAGTAGCTGAGATTACTGGTCCGCGCCATGACGCCTAGTTAATATTTGTATTTTTAGTAGAGGCGGGGTTTCTCCAAGTTGACCAGGCTGGTCTCGAACTCCTGACCTCAGGTTATCCCCCCATCTAGGACTCCCAAAGTGCTGGGATTACAGGTGTGAGCCACTGCACCCGGCCCATGCAGCTACATTTATTAGGAAAAGTTTGCAGGTAAGAGGAAGTCCTGACTAGCTGTAGCTTCAGTATGAGACAGACACTAGTTTTTCTCCCAGATAAAAGGTTAAGAAGCCCCCAGTCCAGGAGGGTTGGCAGCTCCACAGTACTGAGCCCACCTCCTTCTGCGTCTCTTCTTTGCCATCCTCCACGTCTCCCAGTCTTTGGGTTCTCTAAAAACGAGAGCTTGAGGTCAAAGCTAATGCACCAATACTTTCTTGAGGAATCCAACTCCAGGAAGCAAGAGGAAGGGGCAAGGGGAGGTGAGGCAGAGAAGGAAGGAGGAGAATACAAAGGGGTGCCTTTCGAGGCTGGCTCCAGCTTTCAACAAATGCAGCTGATTGTTTCGTTTCACAGAGTGTCTCTAGAAAGGCCCTCTGGGGCTTGGAATAATAAATGTGCGAAGAAGGAGAAAAATGTGTCTGCCTTGTCACGTCCCCCGCTAGTCTAAGCTGGCTTCCTGGGGCAGCAGGACTCCCACGCCTCCAGGTGGCACCAGCTGGCATCTCCTGCAGGGAAAAGCAGCTCCTGACACAGCAGCAGAAGCGTCTGCACTGTGAACACAGGAGCTGGGGCCAGCTGGTGAGCGAGCGTGAGTCGGAGGGGGGGCTCCCCACCTGCCCATCGCAGCGTACAGCCCAACGGGCCTGGTCTGGAAAGGCAGTGTGTCTACGGGAGTCAGTACCTCCCAGGGTATCGCGCTCTTCACAGCAACAGGGAAGCTCTGGGGCAGGAGGTGGGAGGCATGTGGCGAGAGGCATCAAGCAACGTGCTGTTGGGTGGTGCCTGAGAGCAACATGGGAAATCATGAACATTCTCCACCATGGGCCCAGCCCAGCCAGGCAGGTAAAATGTCATGGCACCGTAATCTCTGCCACAAGATGGCATGAAACTCAATGAACCTCATTAAAAAACAAACAACCAACAATAAAAAAAAACCTTTTCATGGTCAATAAGAAGGTGATGATCCCAGGTGATCCTCTCAGATGTTTAGTGGTGGTATTGAGCAGAGGAACCACACTGAGCAGATCCTGGGAAGTACATACACTGGTTTAGACATATACTTGATAGGTCAAAGTGGCTGCATGAGCTCCAGCCATCATGTCTACATTCCTGCTTACAAGGATGGTGGAAAGGAAAGATTGAGACACATTGCTTCCATTTGTGGTCATGTCTGAAAAGTTGCACACTATGCTGGGCATGGTGGCATATGCCTGTAGTCTCTGCTACTGGGTAGGATGAGGTGGAAGGATTGCTTGAGTCAGGAGTTTGAGTCCTGCCTGAGCAATATTGTGAGATTTCATCTCTTAAAAAAAAAAAAAAAGAGAAAAGAAAGTTCTGCTGACTTTTCACTGGCCCAGACTTCGTCCTAGCATGACACCTGGAAGTGAAGTGATGGCAGTATTCTGAGTGATCTCAGGCTGGAATGGTCAGATAGGATATTGGGACCAATTGACGGCCTATGCCACAGTTGCCAGGGTTGGGAGTGCCTGAGTGGGCACTACAGAGTGTGCCCAATGTGTGTGTTCCCATTTCAAGTAGGCATGAGCGGGATGGGAGGAGGAAGGAGAGTGGAGATAGGGGTGGCCATGTGAAGAGGTTCGGTGGGGGCAGAGACGCAAATGTAGAAGGGACAGGCAGTGAGAAAGGACGGCGAGGCAGAAACAGGGACCAGAGGATTGCCCCACCTGCAGATGGGACTCATTTTGTTTCTATGGAAACCATGGACTCTTTAATGGGCAACAGACGAGGATGAGTATAAGAGTGGGTTCCTGCTGGCAGCAGCACCTCTGTCTAGCCATGGGGGAGCTGGTGTCATGCTAGCTTTGGCCTGCACCCACCCTCCTCCTGCCCCTTACCCTAAAACACAGCTAGGCAGATGCTGCCTCCCCCTTATCTATCTCCGGCCTCCTTCCCCTCCCACACTCTTGGAGCAGGAAGTCAGACATATTCTTTTTAGGGTCCTGTGGTCTGGATTCGCCCCATTGGCTTGGCATCAGCCTCAGGCTCTCCTGTGGCCCTCTTGCCCCTGCACTCTGAAATGGCCTTTCTTGTTTCCAAAAAGCTTCTGGGGAGATGGAAATAAGGTCCAGTCTGCAGGACATTATGGTCAAATCAAGGACCCCTGGCCACCTCTGGGGCACTAAGTTTGCAGAAGAGTCATAAGCAGACATCACGATGGAAAGGAACCGTGAAGACAAGCGCCCTCCCCATCTAGTGGCGTCCTGAACTGAAACTAGCTGAGTGCTTCCCCAAAGCTGCGTTAACTGAAACCAGCCAGGTTCCTCCCTGCCTGGCCTCATTACTCATCGAGCTGCGTCTTTCTTCCTCCCCGAAGGAGGAGCCTGGCCCCAGGTGGGTCTCAGCTTTGCAAGACGCTTGGTTCTCGCCTGGCCTTGATGGCTCACTCATGACAGAAGCATCCACTTACCCCTGGGACACGTCACAGGGTGTGTCTAGCACCAGGAAAGGATTTGCCCTTTTTGGGTTTCCCTCCCCTGAGGCAAGGGAGGAGTTGGGCAGGGACTTGCTGGCCTGTGAGGAGAAGCAGCGTGTCCTCACCTTTCCACCTTCCTCCGGCCACAGCTTTAGATGCTGAATGGTAACAGGGCTGCCTGCTGATCTCACAAGAGGGCAGCTTGGGCAAGGCAAGGAGAAGGGGCTTTGGAGTTTTGGGTTCAAATCCCGGCTCCCCCCGCTGCTGTGCAACCATGGCATATGATAGCCTCTCTGGGTCTGTGTTTGTATCTGCAAGGTGAGGCTATGACATAGACCTGATTAGGTTATGGTGAGGATTACACAATCCCTGCTTGAAAGGCACTTGGCTTGTTCTTAGTAAACCCTGTGATCCCCTTTAATTCCTGGGGGGCCGCTTGCTTGTGCCCTCATGAGGTTCAGCACTCGGCAGCACCCCCGTCACCTGTTCATCATCAGTGATGACAAATGGATGCTTCCTCTGTGCCAAAGCGTCATCAGACAGAGCAGAACTACAGGGATTCTTCAGGGTTCAGTGGGGGCAAGGGCAATGCTCACAGTTCCTTTTTGTTTGCTGGTGCCACACTAGGCACGTGAAAGGACTGGGTTAGAGAACTCAATTTGGCCCATGCTGTCTCAGTCGATGGCCGTCCTCACCTTCTTCACTCTTCAGATCCTGCAGGGAGCCCCCGTGGTGGTGCCACAGACGGGAGGCAGCCCACTGTGCCTGCGGCTCACCTCGAGGTCCAGGTGTCACTGCACGCCCTCAAAAGGGCTGTCTCCAGGCAGGTGCGCCCTCACCTTCCCTCTCTTCCAACTTCTACACCAGCCTCTTCCCTGGCTCCTCGGCACTCCCTCCACTCTTTTATCTTTAAACTTTTATTAAAGAATAACATCACTCATTTTTTTTTCCTCCAACAAAAAGCAAGCCCATGGCCAAGAACAAAAAGGACATCTTGACCCTGTAAATAAAGATGAACGCTCTGTCCTCAGCTTGTGGGGACCCTGAGGACTCTAGGCCACCTCCCCATGTTGGACCCTGATTCAATCAGATGGCAGGGGGGCGTGTCCCAAGGAGCTGGGTGCTGATGTCAGGAGCCTGGCACCTTTGTGGAAGTCAAGAACGACACTGAGGGCGAGAAGAGACTGTGACGAGCTGAGTGACGGTGTTACCCTCGAGCACCGACAAGGGTTGGTGTGGCCGCTGGCACCCCGAGAGGCAGGGCTGGCAGCAGGGAGGTGTCCACAGAAGGGAGAGAGTTTGGGTGAGGAGAGGTAGTGTGGTCATTCTCATCCCAGTGTGTTTTGGGAGAAACCTGTGGGGTAGAAGGTGGATGATCAGGCTGTGGTTGGGTCGATCTGACTCAAGAAAAGGGAGCACAGGCGATGTGGCTGGAAGGAGGGCAGGCGGGACAGGCGATGTGGCTGGAAGGAGGGCAGGCGGGACAGGCGATGTGGCTGGAAGGAGGGCAGGCGGGCAGGCAGCTGAGAATCCAGCCGGCCACCTGGGCTGTTTCCCTTGCCTTTGCTCACTCATCCCTTCCTACCCCTGGGCCGAGGACGCACCTGGTTAGGTAGTTTTCAGATGAGTAAACTGAGGCAGAAGCCATTCCAGGCCCACAGGGGAAAGCAAGGAGGCCAAGCGTTATAATATCTGGGTTAGTTACTCATTCACACCCAGGAGAAACTCTCTAGCCCTGCCACTCACTATTTTTAAAAGGCTCAAGTGCTCTGATTCCTGGCAGCAGCAATGTGGTAACGCTCCTTTCCCGTTCCCTCCCTGACCCTGGTTTTCCCACGTATTTCCGCCAGGGTACTGCACTGCCTGGAACTGGAACCACCTGCTGGGGCCTTGTCAAGTTTATCATCTCTCACCACAGGTGCAGGAAGGAGGCAGGGAGCAGGGCTGTCTTGCAGAGCGAGGCCAGGGCATCCCACCCCACCATGGCCCCCATCCCCATGGCCGCTCCGAAGACCAGGAAACTGTCCCATGTTGCGGTAACTAAGTGGATCAGGCGTGGCTGCAGGCGAGGGGTGGTCAGACAGCCCCTGTGCCCAGCCTCCAGGAAGGTCACGGTTTTCGAAGGGACCTGGTGCCTCTCCTGTTCAAATTTCTTTTTCTCCTCTTTATTTTTTATACATTTTTTAAAGATGGGGTTTCACCATGATGGCCAGGCTGGTTTTGAACTCTTGACCTCAGGTGATCCACCCACCTTGGCCTCCCAAAGTGCTAGGATTACAGGCATGAGCCACTGCACCCAGCCTCTCCTCTTTATTAGTTGAGCCTTAAGAGTTGACGGCACCATAAAAAGCTCCTGCTTTTTAAATGGAAAACCAGGCCAAACTCAGTGGCTCATGCCTGTAACCCCAGCACTTTGGGAGGCTGAGGCGGGCAGATCACCTTAGGTCAGGAGTTCGAGACTAGCCTGGCCAACATGGTGAAAACCTGTCTCTACTAAAAATACAAAAATTAGCCAGGCTTGATGGCACGTGCCTGTAAACCCAGCTACTTGGGAGGCTGAGGCAGGAGAATCACTTGAATCCGGGAGGCAGAGGTTGTAGTGAGACAAGATTGTGCCATTGCACTCCAGCCTGGGTGGCAGAGTGAGACTTTGTCTCAGAAAAAAAAAAAAAAAAAAAGAAAAGAAAACCAAGCAGAAATCACTGCCGGGGACCTCCCAGCCACCATACAGGGGCAGAGCCAGCGGTCTGGGCCCTAGTCCTCCACCAGCAGCCGTGAAACTGTGGGCCGGCACCTGGTCCCTCAAGCCTCGGTTTCCTCACTTGAAAATTCATGGTTCTCCCCGGCATCTCTGGTTTTCCACACCATGTTGCAGAGAGTCTCAGAAGCTTTACTGTGAGCGGATGATATGTCACAAACCAAGGCACCCAGGATGGGAGCAACTACTCTGATTTCTAAAACGCAAGGGAACCGGAAAATCCAGGAGCTGTGACCAAGCAGGTGAGTATTTTCTTGTGCCTCCAAAGGGGACTGGACTGGTGTGGCTTGAGTTTCAGATAGATTTGAAAACTGACTTCTCCCCATTAAGCACTGGAAGGAATTAGTCACCTTTCTTTCTGGAAGTGGAGAGATTCTGAGCTACTCAACAGGCTCTTTTGAAAGGTTCTGAGGACCAGCACTGCACCGAGCGTGTGTGTGTGTGTGTGTGTGTGTGTGTGTGTGTGTGTGTGAGAGAGAGAGAGAGAGAGAGAGAGAGAATGTGAAGGCATGTGAGAGACAGAGAGGAATGAGAGAGAGACACAGAGGGAAACAGAGAGACTGAGATGGAGAGACAGAGTGTGAGTGAGACAGAGATATACAGTGAGAGATGAAGAGATGGAGAAATGAAGAGACAGAGAGAAAGAGAAAGAAGAGGGAGGAGTGCGAATAGGGTGGAGGGAACAAAAAGATTAAGATACAGTCACCGACCTCCAGGGTTTACTATCATGCTAACAATATAACAATGTTCCTTGGTAGAATAGGACCATGACAAGGGAGGGTAATGGAAAGGGTGGTTAATTCTGGCTGGAAGAACCTGGAAGACTTCCTGGAGGAGGTAGCATTTGGCTCGTGTTTTCCATTCAGGGTGAGCTGGTATCTGTGGGTAAGAGCTTCAGGGCAAAGGGAAAAGCAGCTGCAGAGATAGGACGCTGGCTGGTGTCTCTCTCTAAGCCTTGAGCTCCTGGGCCAGGCCTTCCTTATACCCATTCCTTCACAGGTAGAGCAAGACCCTCAGTGCCCCCTGACCTCCACCCCAATCCACCCGAGCTCAGCTGGGGCTCCCCCTCCTCTCTAGAGGCCACACTGGGGAAGTTGCCCTCTGTCTGCAGGCAGCAACGAGAGGAGTTTCACTTCGCTCAGCAAAATCTTTTCTTAGAACAACAGTTGGCTTTTACAAAAGCCAAGCAGCCACTTTTCTTTTTTTTTTTTTGAGACAGAGTTTCCCTCTTGTTACCCAGGCTGGAGTGCAATGGCGCGATCTCAGCTCACTGCAACCTCCGCCTCCTGGGTTCAAGCAATTCTCCTGCCTCAGCCTCCCGAGTAGCTGGGACTACAGGCGTGCGCCACCATGCCCAGTTAATTTTTGTATTTTTAGTAGAGACAGGGTTTCACCATGTTGACCAGGATGGTCTCGATCTCTTGACCTTGTGATCTACCCGCCTCGGCCTCCCAAAGTGCTGGGATTATAGGCGTGAGCCACCGCGCCTGGCCCCACTTTTCAAAAGACTTTAGATGGCCGAGCAGGAATGTTGTATCATGTCGAGACTCTTTCCATGCGTTATGGTTTGAATGTTTGCTCCCTCCCAAACTCCTGTGGAACTCAAGCCCTAGTGTGGCAGCATAGAGAGGTGGAACCTTTAAGAGGTGTTTGGGTCATGAGGACTCCGCCTTCATGAGTGGATTAGTCCATAGGTTAATGGATGAATGAATTAAAGAGACCGGAGCCTGCCTGCTCAGCCCCTCCCCATGAGATGCCCTGTGCTGTCTCGGGACTCTGCAGTGTCCCTGCCAAGAGGGAGCATCTCCCCAAATACAGCCCCTTGACCTTGGACTTCCCAGCCTCCAGAACTGTAAGAAAGACATTTCATTTCTTCTACATTACCCAGTTTCCAGTATTCTGTTATAAACGACAGAAAAAGGACTAGGATGCCATCTTTCTGTCTTTTTACAGCTGGGAGGGGGAGAGGAGAGGTGAGAAGAGACCGAAGTTGGGGATGTCTGTGGCAAAGTGACATCCTGGAGGGAATGAACCCCTTTCACCATTGGTGCGCACTCTGCCACCCACTCATGTTTTATTTGTTCATCCGGCTTCTAGGGTCTTCCTTCGCCAGCCAGTGTTATGAGTGCTGAGGGACAGCGTGGGGAGAAGATGAGGATTCCAAGGATGAATAGAGTGAGTTCTCTTCCTCTTAAAGTTGCAAATGAGTGATTACTCAATCAATGTGGCAGCTATGAGCTGCATGAACGGTGCAAAATAGAACGTTTCTGGGTCTTGGGGAATCGAGAGGCATTTTTTGAGCTTGGTTTTGCAGAATAAGTCAGCGTTTACCCACAGAGACAAGCAAGAAAGAGGTCCTAAAAAGCAAAGACCACCAGGGGCAAAGACCCCAAGTCCTTGTCTGTTGCTGTCACCAAATGTCACGTTGCCTCTTTGTGCCTCTGCTCAACAGAGATCACTGAGGAGGAATTCTCCCCAGGATCTCTATCAACATCTTACAGACTGTGATGTCAGCTCCCAGGGACTGTTTGACACACAATTTTAGTTTCTCCAGAGCACGGAACCCGGCGCTTGTTAAAGACCTAGTTAGTGCTCACTGTCATGGAAGTGAAGCATTCTAATTCTGTGACGAAAACATGACAGCTATATTTTGTCAGGCAGAAAAAGAACCCAGGCAGTTGCCTTGACTGTGCTCAGAGGGTGTACACTAAACCTATTACTACTCTGGATTTTATTTGTGAGATTTTATTTTTTTAATGAAAGAAGAGGTGTTTAACTGCAATATTTGCAAGTGTTTGTAAGCCTGAAATGTATAGAACTGAACTGAATTTTTTTTTTTTTTTTTTTGAGACAGAGTCTCACTCTGTCACCCAGGCTGGAGTGCAGTGGTGTGATCTTGGCTTACTGCAACCTCCACCTCCTGGGTTCAGGTGATTCTTCTGCCTCAGCCTCCCGAGTAGCTGGGACTACAGGCACGCGCCACCAAGCCTGGCTAATTTTATTTTATTTTTAGTAGAGACGGGGTTTCACCATCTTGGCCAGGCTGTTATCGAACTCCTGACCTTGTGATCCACCCACCTCGGCCTCCCAAAGTGCTGGGATTACAGACATGAGCCACTGCACCTGGCCTGAACTGAATTTTTAAAAGTTAGGCATTGTTTCCATGACTTGAGCAGTTGTTTGTTGAGTAGGAATACAGGGCTTTGCAAACTGCATGTTTTCTCTATTTTTGGTTACTTTGATTTTTCCTCTCATCTTTTTTTTTTCTTTTTTTGAGATGGAGGCTACTCTGTCGCCCAGGCTGGAGTGCAGTGGTCAGTCTCAGGTCACTGCAACCTCCATCTCCCAGGTTCAAGTGATTCTCCTGCCTCAGCTTCCTGAGTAGCTGGGGTTACAGGTACCTGCCACCAAGCCTGGCTAATTTTTTTGCATTTTTAGAGTGTTTTCACCATGTTGACCAAGCTGGTCTCAAACTCCTGACCTTGTGATCTGCCCGCCCGGCTTTCCTCTCATCTTTAGGATGTTCGAGAGTGGAATACATTTCCTCAAAAGAAGACTGACTGGAAGAAAGCATTTGCAAAAGCAATGTGGGCTTGGCCTTGACAGGAAGAGGAGCTGCTGGCCTGGGCATGGAAGGGAAAGCAGGAAGGCCAGGGGCCCCCAAAGTGCAGAGATGGAGTGCAGGGAGGCAGCAAGGGGTGGACAGAGTGGGTAACCTGGAGACTGTGAGGAAGAGGTTAAAACTGCTAGAGAGAAAACATGGGTGTGTAAGGCCGATCTTGCGTTGCTATAAAGGTATGCCTGAGACTGGGTAATTTGTAAAGAGAAGAGGTTTAATTGGCTCACAGTTCTGTAGGCTGTACAAGAAGCATGGCATCAGCATCTGCTCAGTTTCTGGCAAAGCCTCAGGAAGTTGTACTCATGGTAGAAGGTGAAGCAGGGGCAGGCACATCACATGGCCAGAACAAGAGAGAGGGCAGCAGGAGGTGCCATGCCCTTTTCAACGACCAGCTCTTGCAAGAACTCACTCATCACCAAGGGGACGGCACTAAGCCATTCATGAAGGATCTGCCCCCATGATCCAAACAAACACCTCCCACCAGGCCCTGCCTCCAACACTGGGGATTACAGTTTGACATGAGATTTGACAGAGACGCAGACCCTACGCCCGTCAATGGGCTTCAGGCACGGAACAGATCATCTTTGCACTTCATGCTGTCTTCATTCCTTCCCCCTCTGGAGATGAGACCAAAAGTGAAGACTGTGGACCCTTTCAGGCAGGTTGGCCCCCAAATGATGGCATCTGGGGGGAACTTTCTGTTACTAGGCGCCCAGTGGGTTAGTGATAAAGAAGGTGAACCCCAGAGCACAACTGCCTGGGTGCACACCCTGCTGTTTCACACACTCGCTCTGCAACCTTGGGTAATTTAGTCAGCCTCTTGGTGCTTTCATTTCTGCGTCAGTGGAGGGAGCAATAGGAACATCTGGTCCTGGGCATGTTGTGGAGGCCGCAAGGGATCAAGTGCATGAAGGGTTTAGAACAGCACCTGGTGGTCTGGGTGCAGTGGCTCATGCCTGTAATCCCAGCACTTTGGGAGGCCTAGGCAGGTAGATCACTTGAGGTCAGGAGTTTGAGACCAACCTGGCCAATATGGTGAAACCCCATTACTACTAAAAACACAAAAATTAGCCAGGGGTGGTGGCGGGCTCCTGTAATCCCAGCTACTCGGGAGGGTGAAGGAGGGAGAATCGCTTGAACCCAGGAGCTGGAGGTTGCAGTGAGCCAAGATCACGCCATTGCACTCCAGCCTGGGTGATAGAGTGAGACTCTGTCTCAAAAAAAAAAAAAAAAAAAAAAAAAAAAAGAATAGCACCCAGTGCCTAGCAAGAGCCCCACACCCAGGCATGGACCCATGTGCTTTCTGTGACCCCTTAAGCCCGTTTCCCCTTAACACATTTTGTGGCCTCAACCTGATTTCTGACTACAGGAAAACCTGGCATGAGTGCTTTGTTTGTTTATAGCAGTTAGGGTGCTTTTAGCAGCAAGTAATACAAACTGGCTCGTCCAATACGGATGCTGATGTTTACTCAGCAGGAAATTCAGAGGTAGATGGTCTCTCCACACATTTCTATGTCTTCTCATCTTTTTGCCTGATTTTGAGCCACTTAGGTGATCATCAAGCCAGTCTACCAAGGTGGAGCAGAGATTGGAGAGACGATAAAAGCCAAATGGGCCCATTTATAAGGTGTGGCCACCATGGAGAGGAAGGACATTTTTTGAAAAGAAAAGTGAAACGCACCGGGGTTCATGTTCCAAATGAGCGTTGTCCTTGGAGGCGGTCACCTGGGAAGCAGGACACGCCTTCCAATGTGAGGTGTCACTCAGACGATTTTGAACTCTTCTTCTGGAATCTTCCCTGGAGGTAAATTATAAATCACATTCAATCTGAACATGAATTTTCTTCTCTTTTAACTTATTCAAGATGTTCTCAATTGGACAAATATTTTGCAAGTCTCCACTGCATGCAAGCAAGGGAGGAAACCACCATGGATTCATCAGTGACTGCTTTCCAGGACCTTCGCATACGCTGAGTCACCTCACAATGACTTTGAGCAGCTGGTACCACCATCTCCAGTTTAAAGATGAACAAATGGGCATCCCCGCACTTGTGTGCTTAATCTCAGCTGGTCCACTTGAGACCCCTGAACACGCCCCCTGGTCCCCTGCATCGCCCCCTATCCACTCCCACAAGATGAAAGAAACAATCGAGAACCAGGAAAAACTCTTCAAACTGCAGGTATAAGTGTGCATCGGTGGGAAGGGCACTGCCGGCAGAAAGAAGAAAGTGGTTCATGGAATAGCTACAGCAGATGATAAAAACCTCAGTTCTCCTTAAAGAAGTTTGGGGTAAACAATATCTCTAGTGTTGAATTGGTGAACGTGTTTACAGACCAAGGAACAATGATCCACTTTCACAACACTAAATTTCAGGCGTCTCTGGCAGCAAACACCTTCACCATTACAGGCGATGCTGAGACAGAGAAGCTGGCAGAAATGCTACCCAGCATCTTAAACCAGCCTGGTGCAGACAGTCTCACTAGGTTAAGGAGATTGGCTGAAGCTCTGCCCAGACAATCTGTGGATGGAAAAGCACCGCTTGCTACTGGAGATGAGGATGATAACGCAGTTCCCGATCTTGTGCAGAATTCTGATGAGGCTTCCAAGAATGAGGCAAACGGAATCGAGCCAAGTTCTGAAGAAGATAAACCTTGAAGTTACTGGGAGCTGCTATTTTGTATTATGACTGGATATTAAGAAATTTTTGTTTATGGATCTGATAAAATCTAGATCTCTAATATTTTTAAGCCCAAGCCCCTTGGACACTGCAGCTCTTTTCATCTTTTGCTTATATACAATTTCATTCTTTGCAGCTAATTAAGCTGAAAAAGCCTGGGAATAAAGTTTGAAACAAAAGTTAATAAAGTCCTTTGCTTAGGGGGAAAAAAAAAAAAAAGGCAGGGCACGATGGCTCATGCCTGTAATCCCAGCACTTTGGGAGGCCTAGACAGGTGGATCACCTGAGGTCAGGAGTTCAAGACCAGCCTGACCAACATGGTGAAACCCCATCTCTACTAAAAATACATAAATCAGCCAGGCGTGGTGGCAGGCACATGTAGTCCCAGCTACTCAGGAGGCTGAGACAGGAGAATCGATTAAACCTGGAAGGCAGAGGTTGCAGTGAGCTGAGATGATGCCACTGCACTCTAGCCTGGGCAACAAGAGTGAAACTCTGTCTCAAAAGAAAGAAATAAATAAATTCCTTTCTTCATGGAATACACATTCCAGTGAGAAGATGAGCAAATGGAGGGCCATCTCAGTCAAGGGACATTCCTAGAGTCATACCAGAAGAAAGTCATGCTTTGGATCCCATGTTCTGTGACTTCCTCTTCACCACCCCTCCTCCACACACATAGCAGCTCAAGGGTTTCTGAGGAGTGGAGTAGGTAGGAAATGGCACAAAACCCCACAAATGACACAGAATGCCATGTTTGTCTAAGAATGCATGCATGTTTTAGTAAAAGGACTTCAGCGTTAGGAAAGATTCACTTTAGCTGAGTATTGGAGGACTTCCTGGAGGGGTTATCACTGGACCTGCATAGGCTGGAAAGGGGTCCCGCAGTGGGAGGGGCAGGGTTAGAAGGGCAAGGAGGAGCTTGTCTGGAGCGCATGGTAGGCGTGGGGAGAGGTGTGGGACAGAGCTGGGACCTTAGATTGGCGCTGGTTTGCGCAGGCTGAAGCCTTTTTATTTGATTTCACAATCATTGCAAAGCCCTTGCAGACTTCAACAAGGAAATACTTTATTCAACATTTTAGAGGGATTAACGTGACAGTGACGTGATGAGAAAGAGATCTTGAAGGTCAAGAGACCATTGAGGAAGCTATTGAAAGAGCTAAGATGCAGCCTAGTGTTTCTAAGACATTTGGATTTCATGGACCAGCCAAGTTTCGCCTCAAAACTTAAAGGGATTGAAATGAGTGTCCCAATATTCTGTTTTGCCAAATAAGGGCATAGACAACAATAACAACAACAAAAACAACCACCTAGTCTCACTATCACTTTGTAAATGGAAGGACATGCTAGCTTCCCTAAGCAGGAAGCATGTGCTTGCTGTGTAGACAGTCTTTCCCGAAAAGGACATCTGGGACTTTATATCAACATATCATTTCTTCTCCAACACACGCATGCTCACACGCACGTAGATATGTGGTTGTTTTTCTCATTTCACAACAAAAAGGCAAAGTTGGTTCTGGACACACCACTGGTCCTTCACCCAGCTTCTAGGAAGCACTGCAGTAGACTGTAACGGGGTACCCCCAAACAGCCAGCCCATCTGGAATGTTCCTCCCCAGTAGCCTCTGCTGAAGGAGCACCCCCAGGAATCCATGTTAATACCATGATTCTGCCTGGACTAATCCAGATGCCAGCATTAAAGCCGGGCTCCTGGTGAGGCCAATGCGGTCCATTGGCTGGCCAGTGGTCCAAGGAACCTCTCCTTTCTGAACTTGAGCAAGTGACCAAGCCTGTATTTAGACTGGAGAACAGTTGCGCTGGAAGGTCTTGAGAGGTTGGGATGATCATTTGGGAACATACACAAACTAGAAAAGCAGGAGAACAGTCCAAATCTGCAGAAAGAAGTCCAGGGTAAGAAACCGCATGGCCCCAGAGGGGGCAAAAAGAACCGGAGGTGTAGCTGCCTTTACACCTTCCCAGATCTAATCTCGTTCCCAACGAGCCCCTTGCATTTCCATCTTGTGTCGCTGAGATGTGTCTCTGTCTTTTCATAATCCCCTTAGGTTGATTGGTTATTTCTTTCTTGCAACCAGAGGCTTGACTAGAACTGAATTCAAGACAAACACAAAGATCAGGATGCACATGAAAGGGACAGAGTGGAGAGAACAGAAAACAAGTGAGTAAAATTCGGCAAGGGATTAAATGGGGGCAAAAAAGCATCAAATGTTACTCCAAGGTGCTGACCCAGGGAAAGCAGGTGTGTCGGAATCAGCCAACGGGAAACCCAGGAGGAGTTGCTGGGGAGGGAGGGAGTTGTTGAGTTTGAGGTGCCGGGCGGCGGGGTGGGGACAGATGGTTGGTACAGAGGAGCTATCTGGATCTCAGGTGAGAGTGACCACAGTGGGAGAGCGTGAGAAGAGAAGGGAGAGAAAGTGGAATAAGACCAACACGGGGACTTGCGTCTGGGCACTGGCTAACTGATTTGGGAGGGGAGGGATTTGGATGCTCCCAAGGAGTGGTGTTGAGATGGTAAAGGTGAACGGAGGCAAGAGAAACCAGAAAAGGGCTCCAGAGAAGAAGAAGGACAGAGGCCCCGCTGGTTTCTGAGCCCCTAGCACATGCTCAGCAGATGCCCATGGAGTGAGTGTATCTAAAGGAGAGAGCATATACGTGATGGAGTTCAGGTGGCATAAATTGTGGGATGGAACAATTCTCATGCCTTAGGGCCACGCCATTACATTTTAGTAATTCTGGTATGAAAATTAGAAATGGAAGAGGTATAGGGTTTGAGAAAGGAGGCACTGGGAAGAGAGAGTTAATGGATAACCTTCAAGTACACACCTGTAATCCCAGCACTTTAGGAGGCTGGGGGTGAGATCCTCAAGTGAGACAGGAGGATCACTTGAGCCCAGGAGTTCGAGATCAGCCTGGACAACATAGTGAGACTACAAAAAATTAAAAACAAATTAGGGAAGTCATGATGGTATGTACCTGTAATCCCAGCTACTCAGGGAGCTGAAGCAGGAGGACTGCTTGAGCCTGGGAGGTTAAGGCTACAGTGAGCGATGATCATACCACTTCACTCCAGCCTGGGCAATAGGGTAAGACCCTGTCTCAAAAAAAAAAAGAAAGAAAAAGAGAAAAGATCATTGCCTAAAATGAAACGTTTTGAATAATTGATGGATTTCAATCATTTCTATTTTTCAGTGGTCTGATGACCTTGTGTTGAAGGACATGCGGGGTTTATTTCAGAAGGAGATTCCTGGGCGCTTGCCTTGATTTCCTGAATTAAAGTACTAGTGCTGAGGCCCAAAATCTGCCTATTAAACGAGCTTTCTAGGTCATGCGTGTGCCCACCAATATGTGAGAACTTGTCTCCATTATCCTGAGAGAACTCACTGCATTCTTTCACACAATCTCCCCTGGAAGCAGTGAAGAGGGGTCTTGTACCCTTCCGTTAGAAAGAAAATCAACAATTTCAAAGCATGTTGCAAATCTGGAGCCTTCCAGGCACCGCTGGTGAGATAAACGAAAGAATCCAGGCGGTATCTCCTCTCCATATAACCAGGCCAAAGATGGCAACTAGGAAGGTTTCTGCTCCCCCGCAGGAAGACTCACTGCTGGACCCCACTTCTGCAGTGCTTGCTGGCATCATGGCAGGGAGGAGACCTGCCCCTCCCTTTCCAGCCTCCCGAGGAAGCTCTCCACAAGCCCTCTTTCAGAATCATAAGAGGAAAGTGACTCCCATCTGCATGATTCACAGTGTGACGTCAGGTTTGTGGGCGTGGAAGGAAGGTAAGCTCCATTGCCTCCATCGACTGTCATGATCTGTGGCCATCAGGCTGCAAATGTGCATACCTGACTGCCCGAACTCTTTCTTGGGGGATCAAAGTCATCTGGTTCCACCCACAGAGATCATAGTTGTCCTTGCAAGAATGTCCTGAGCTGGCCAGGGAGGTGCATGCCTGTAGACCTAGCTACTCAGGGGGCTGAGGCAGGAGGATTGCTTGAGACCAGGAATTCAAGTCCAGCCTGGGTAACATAGCAAAACCTCATCTCTAAAAATAATAATAATAAATAAACAAAAAATAAGAATGTCCTGAGTTTAGGACTGAGTTTTAACAAAAAGGGCACCCACATCTCTCAGGCAATACAAAAGCAACAAAACTGACTTAGATATCTGTTGATGGTGTACACGTTCATCATTAAGGATTGTTTGGGCTGTAACCAGCTGCGGGTCCCATGACCCTTGATTTAGAGCACTAGGGAGGGCCCAGGGCGGGTTCTGTGGCTCTGTGATGACCCCGAGGGCTGGGCTGTCTCTCTTGCTACTCTACCACGTTTAGGGTGGCAGCCACATCCTGCTTTCTAGTCAAGGATAACCACTGCGTTTCCTCGAACACCATAGAATCCCAAGCAGGAGACGAGGGAGTCTTGGCAAAGGGCTTCCTCCCCCTGCACCTCTCTAATCAGGGACAGGGACCTTCCCTAGAGGCAGGTTCTGATCACATGGTCACTCCAGTGCCTATGACTGCAAATGGACCGTCACTGCCATACGTCAGGGCTCTGTTATTAATGAAAGAGGATTGGCCACTCGTAGGCCATAAAAATGTGTCCCACATGGGGAGCAGATATTAATGAGTAAAGAATTCCAAGCCTTCGTTTCCTCCAGCCAGACCATTGCACCCAGAGAAGCATGTGTGGCCAGGGAGGTGAAATCGGAACCTGTCCTTGGAGTACTCTTGGAAGTACGAGCAGGGGCGCCATCGGGACAGCGCCCGACTCCGACTCTGCGACTGAGCCACAGGGGCCTCTTCTACACGTCACTGTCCTTCAATCTTGCCATCGCCGTATTGGATAAGCATCCCTGGGCCTTTGTGAAGGGATGGCAGAGCATCAACAGTCTTTCCAATGTACCAGTCCCACAGGGACCGGCCCCGGCTCTTTCACTTGTTTCATCATCACACAAAAAAGGCTCCGGAGTGATGAGTGGAGGGAATGTGTATGCAAGCTGGGAGAGGCTGCAGGGATGAGGCATGGCTCTGAGAAGCTCCAGATGCAAAATAGGGTTATGGGGGTATAGGAGCCCAGCTGCAGGGAGGTGTGCAGTGAGAGGTGAGCTGGGGCCATCAGGGGAGTGACTGACTGCAAGGACAGGCTCAAGGTGAAACCTTGAGAGGCAGATCCCAAGGCCCTTGGATCTGGCCTGTTACAGCAAATGCAGGAGTGAGGCAGAAAAGTCCCCCAGGGCTGTCTTCTACTGTCTCCTCCGACAGATTTACCTGAGCATTTGCCATGAGCCAGACTCCGTTAGCTGTCGAGTTTGCAAGGGAAGGTAGAAAAGACAGAAGCTGATCAATGATAAAGATATCCAGTGTCTTTTAGTGACTTTCAGACTCTCACCCTCTCTTTTTTATTCTGTGTCCCTTTCTCATTAACTAAGGGTTTGTTTTGTGCCAAATAAATCATCTCATTCAAACCTCTCTGAGGTTGGTAATGCTGTTTGTTTTACAGCTGTAAAAACTAAGCCCCAGAGAGGGAAAGTGAGTGACCTAGGGCACCACAGCTGGTGAGATCCGAATCCACAGGGACTGTCTTAGTAACAAAGCTGGCACATTTCTTCCCCTCCTTGCGCCTGCTGAGTTGCTGTTTTTTGTCTTTTCTTTTAACGTTTTAAAATATTTTAGAATTTTTTTCCTAATCAAGTAATATACGTAAATATTTTAACAATCAACTAGTCCTAAGATTTATGAAAAACAGCCTTTTCTTGCCTACCTTCTCCCAGCTTTCTGCTTCCCAGAGGCAACCACTTCCAAATGTTAGCCTTTTCAAGTCTACATTAATAGGAGAACAGCAGATCTCCATAGATGTGTTGATTTGAGACATTTGGCATCTTCCGGAGATGAAGTTTTGTCTCTACCGGACACTGTCTGCCTCTTCCAGATGTGTTCTTCTCACCCTGAGTGTTTCGCCCCGGAGGCTGACCTGTAGGGACACAGCAGACAGGCTGCCAGTGGGCTTCTGGGTTGGGTGTGGTTCATGAGAGGTATCGCCAGAAGACTGGATTGGAG
Source organism: Alouatta palliata (assembly GCA_004027835.1). NCBI lineage: Eukaryota > Metazoa > Chordata > Mammalia > Primates > Atelidae > Alouatta > Alouatta palliata. The sequence goes on from PVKV010009490.1 coordinate 75,321, forward strand.
GGGGATGCAGGGCTAAGAGTGTTTACTCTCCTAGATAAGGCCCTTCCTCCTCTTCTGGCAGGCACTGCTCTCCACATAGCTGTGCTCTTGGGTTCTGGAATTGCCCTTGAGCTGTCAGGCTCAGAGGTGGCAATGACTGCCTACTACTGTCAGTGCTAGGTACTGCACTCTTTGTTTTCCTAAACCCTTTTCACACTGTGACGAGTAGTCCTTTCCTTACAGTCTGATACCACTTACCCCTACACCATTTCCATACGCTATACGCTCCCCTTCCAGTCACATTTGTTCACATCATTAGTTGGACAGTATTTACATTATTAAGCTATATAAATATTGCTGGCTACATAGCCAAGTAATTAATCATAATTACATTTCCTTTACTAAACTAATTTTTGTTTTTCCTGTATTTAACTGCCTATCTTAAGAAAATGACTTAGTTTTCAATATATTCATCTTTAATTCTTTCCACACACACCATCAGATCTGTTAAATACATTTGCATGTTGTTTTCCTGTTTCAAACATTGTAAATGATCTGTATCTTTTTCTTTGGGTGGGGGCAGGTGTGAAGTAAACCAGGCTCCAGAATAAATAGAACTCAATGTTATGGATTCTGAAATTAAAATCTTGACAAATTAACAAAGTGATGAAAAAAGGAAGGTGATCTCCTAAGGATCCTTTCATTGGTCTTAAAGGTTTTACTCCCCTTGGCAAGTATAGTGACCACCTGATAGATGCTACATATTCTTCTAGATACATACTATGACCTCTTTCCAAGTGTATTATCATCCCCCTTTGAAATAGCACATTTGAAGTGTGCTGACTTTTAGCTCTGGGGTCTGCCTTCCCCTTATCTGCCGAATGTCACAGGATCTCTTCGTCCTTGCTTATCTCAAGGAAGTAAGTCAACTTTTAGATACACTTGTTTATAAAAGAAAGTCAGTTGCTTTCATTTGTTAAGAAATTCAAGTGTGGTAGGCCTCAGCCTCTGGCTTCCCGCAATGTAGATCTTATCAACATAAGATCTCTATTTAAAAATTCTGAAATTGTAGTCTTGTTTTTCACAAACTTATCCTGGAGACCCTTCCCTGGAGCCCCCGCTTAGTCAGCTGCATGCTGGACCTTTCTTTCAGGATTACTGGCTACTTCCCCTTTCCCTCTCCTGTGCTGGATGTCCTGTTTCCTTCATCCCATACTCTCCTGTTTCTTGATTTACTCCTTTGTTTTGCTGGAGCACATCTTCTAGCAGCTTTGTAAGAGAGCGTGCATGGAAGGAATTTTTCATGAGTTCCTATATGTCTAAAAATGCGTATGTCCTACTATTTACTTGAATCGTAACCGGACAAGTTTAAAATTTCGGACTATAAATGATCTTCCCTCACAATTGTGGAACGTTGCTCCATTGTCTTCTGGTAGCAAGTGTTGCTAGAGAGAAATATGAAGCCATTTGATCCCTCTTTGTTTTGGTTTGTTACGTGTTCCCTTTAGAATTCTCTTTTTAACCCTGGTATTTTGAAATTTTATGGCACAGGATTTTAATATGTATTTTTAAAAATTTATTATTTTAGTGGTGTTTTCAAATCCACAGGGACTATCTTAGTGACAAAGCTGTCAAAAGAAGAAAAGGGCACCTGGAGATCCAACGAGACCACGTTCTGACTTTTCCTCTGCTCCCCTATTTCACACCCAAGCCTTGCACCTGTCTTTTGAGGCACCTGGTGCCTTAGCTTATGTTCTGAGAATCCTGGAAGAAGACTGGCCCCTTCTCACACCCTGTTTTCCCTGTTCCCCTTTCAGGCATCGGAGCTCACAGCTTACTGCTAAATCTTTACCATTTCTTTATCTGCTTTCCATCTTCCAAACAACAACAACAACAACAACAAAAACCAAAACGAAACAAAAAAACCTGTTGAAATCTCTCCTTTGCTAAAGTCTCTTCGGCTAATGTCTTTTAATTCCTTTCCTGCCTCTGGAGGTAAATCTGCTATGCTTAGTTAGAAGTCCCAAAGGCCATGCTTTGAACCGTTAGGTAATCCTGCCTCTGCAAGCCAACTTCAGTATCTGAGAGTTTTTTCCTCCAGTAGTAATAACAAAGTCATCTCCATCTTTCTGTTTATCACAGCTGGTGGCAAAGGCTCTCCTTGGCCAAGGCTTAGTCAGGCTCCTCTGAGCCCTTTTATCAACTAGGCCTTGACCTTGGCCTTAGTGGTTGCCAAGCCTGCACTACCCAGTCTTGGCAAGAATCTTGCTAAGTCAGGTTAGCAATAATCCCCCACCTTTGATATATGATCACCCTTAATTTCTGATCAAGTTCTCTACGTACCCCTTTTTCTTTTCTCACTGCACTTTCACATTCTCGTTTCTAACATCCCTCCCTTTTGATGTAAACATCCTGCCTTTAGCAAGAATTCTGTTAGATCAGTTTTGCAAGAATCTCTATATCCTTGATATGTCCTCTCGGTAGCTTTTCATCCAATCATCCCCACCTTGTTCCTTGGCCCCAGCTGTCTTTGTTGTATTTGGAGTTGAACCCAGTCTCTCTCCCTTGTTGCACTGCACTGTCCCTATTGCAATAGTCCTTTAAATTGTTTTTTTCTTTTTTGCAGAGACAGGGTTTCCCTGTGTTGCCCAGGCTAGTCTCGAACTCCTGGCCTCCCAGATGATCCTCCTGCCTCGGTCCTCCAAAGTGCTGGGATTATAGGTGTGAACCACCACATCTGCAGTAATCTTGGATATAGTTTTCCCTGCCCTTTTAACAAATGTCTGAATAATATTATTAACACTGGCCTTTGGAAAACAGTGTGGAAACAGTACAAGCAAGGCCTGAATGAGAATGGGAAAGCTAGCCTTTGTCTCGGGAGCCCTTGGCTTGACCTCATTAGATAGCTGCACAGGAGGTAATTTTCTAATTTTCTAGGACATGGTTTTTCAAACTGTGAGCTGTAACTATTTACTAAGTCACATCAACATTTAAAAATGAAATAGAATAGAGTTAGAAAATACCATCCTGTACTGCCTGTAATCAGGGGAAGTATTGACTCAAAAAACTTTTGTTTCAGCTTATGTGTCTGTGTACCTGGTCAAGGTGTAAACATAGATGATACATAGATACATAGGTAGATTTGTTACCGTGTAAATGGTAAAACAAAATAAAATAAAATGATAAAATAAAAGTCACTGGTCTACGAAGTGTATTTGGACCCTTTGCTTTTTTTCTTTCTTTCTAAGAATAGCTTTACCAGTCAGACTGATACTATTATCTCTGTTTCAGAGAAGATGGATTTGGTTAAGTAAATTCTCACCACTGAGTGCTAATATCTCAATTTCTTGGTCTCTATTTTGTCATAACCTTCTTAGCTTCTCCTTTGGTTAAAGCATGTTCTTGACTTTATCTTGCTTAAGAAAGCCAGGACACGTAAGACTGGTGCTTCGTTCCTAAAGAAATGAACAGATACATGCTTGTCAGTATTAGATTAACAAGTGGATCAAAAGCAATAGGCAAAACAACCCACACGTCCGGATGGGGTAAGATGAAGCCTTTGCGAATCATTTGCATTTTAAGTTTTTAGTTCTTGGGAACCTAAGGAAGAAGTATGGGATTCTTACCTCATGGTGGGTGGTAGGAACTGTGGGAAGGATTAGTGGCAAGATTGAATGCTTACACTCGCAGTATAAGTAAAACTAATTCTGTAAGCAATTTTACAGAAGAATGAGAAGAATGCCATAGAACTCTGGAAGGCTCATGCAATGAGCATGTCAGCCCACTTCTGCTCTGCCTTTCATTTGAACAGGTCCACACCCCACACCCTTCACCATTTTGGCTTTTTTTTTTTTTTTTTTTTTTTTTTTAGAGTTGGAGTTTCGCTCTTGTTACCCAGGCTGGAGTGCAATGGCGCGATCTCGGCTCACCGCAACCTCCGCCTCCTGGGTTCAGGCAATTCTCCTGCCTCAGCCTCCCAAGTAGCTGGGACTACAGGCACGTGCCACCACGCCCAGCTAATTTTTTGTATTTTTAGTAGAGACCGGGTTTCACCATGTTGACCAGGATGGTCTCGATCTCTTGACCTCGTGATCCACCCGCCTCGGCCTCCCAAAGTGCTGGGATTACAGGCGTGAGCCACCGCGCCCGGCACCATTTTGGCTTTTGTAGAAAGAGAACTCAACCGCCAAATACCCTGTAACCTTGGGAGGGCATACAGAGGAGAAGTAGGTTCCCCTAGGCTCAGGGGAGCCCCACCTGCAAGGTGGCAAACCTTGAGGACCTTCTGGAAATGCAGAGGCAGATAGGGCTTCATGCTTGGTGAAGAAATGAGCATTTGCAATTAGCTTGGTTCTCTACCAATGGTCAAAAGTAGTTGATTTTGCTACTAAATGAGAGATGTCCATTTACTTGAGATTAACTTCATGTTTTGTGCCACTTTTGTGTAATGCTAACTAGTCTTTTAGTGAGTTCATTTAGATACAGAATCAAATTTTGAAGTAAAATCATTTGCTTTGTGACAAAAAAAGGCATTTTAAGCCTACAAATATAACCTAAAATACTTTATTTCTAAAAATAAATAAATAAATGAACGGAGCAAATAAAAAATCCAATACATGGAACGCAGAAATTCCAGTAACAATTGGGTCGGCTCACCCCTTGTGTGAATGGCAACATTCTTTTTCAAATTGTGTTTAATTGTTTGTTATTCTGTATTTTATTCATTTGACAGCCAAAGCTTCCCACCGGGAGGAGGCCGTTCCTTTGCCTTTGTCCAGAGATCTTCAGGAGAAGCAGAGGAATTACTCAGAGATGAGCTGGGATTGCTTGGGAGGCATGTGGACATGGCAATGCCCATCATCATTGTAGCAGTTAGGATTTGCTCTCAGGCACAGTGCTGAACACTTTACCTGGATTCCTTAATTTAATTCACCTGACATGAGATAGGTGTACTGATTGTCCCCATTTTGCCAGTGAAGAAACTGAGGTCGAGTGAGGTTAAACCACTCGCCTAGTTCAGCGTTGGGACTGAATCTCGGCAGCCTGACATGAGGGCATTGACATTCACCAAGGTTGCAGTGTGATCTGCTCCCGGAAGTTCTCACCGACCAGTTTGCAAAGTGGGATTGCTTTTTCTTTTCTTTTTTCGAAAAAGAGTCTTGCTCTGTCACCCAGGCTGGAGTGCAGTGGCACAATCTCGGCTCACTGCAACCTCCACCTCCTGAGTTCAAGGGATTCTCATGCCTCAGTCTCCCAAGTAACTGGGATTACAGGTGCGTCCCATCGTGCCTGGCTAATTTTTGTATTTTTAGTAGAGACAGGATTTCACCATGTTGGTCAGGCTGGTCTTGAGCACCTGACCTCAAGTGATCTACCCACCTCAGCCTCCCGAAGTGCCGGGATTACAGGTGTGAGCCACTGTGCTTGGCCAAAAGTGGGATTTCTTGATGCCAAAGGTACAAACAAGAGAAGATGCAGAGTCTTTTTTTTTTTTTTTTTCCCAACCTTCACAGTAAGCAGACAAGTTAAAAGCAGAAAGAATTACTCATTGTAACTGGCTGTAAAAAAAAAAAAAAAAAAAAAAAAAAAAAAAAAAAAAAAAAAAAAAAAAAAAAAAAAAAAAAAAAAAAAAAAAAAAAA
>PVKV010009491.1:0-11597 GCA_004027835.1 Alouatta palliata
GCACCATGCATTTGTACTTGCTCTTTGATCCTGTGTCCTCTTATCGTCTCGCAGGACCAATTTCCATTTCTTCTTAACTTGGAACTTGAAAGCACCCTCTGATACACTTAGATATTTCATTCCCTTGCTTCCCCTTTATCTTGTATATACCTGCACCTCTGTTATAGCATTTATCTGTCTTGCACAAAGGCTTTTAACATTTGCTTCTCCATCTGATAGTAGACAACTTAAGAGTAAGGGCTACATCTTTTCCTTTCTGCATATCCTGGGAGACAGATGATGCCCAATATATATTTATTAAATGGTCTAGGCATCATGGTGGGCGCCTGTAATCCCAGCTACTTGGGAGGCTGAGACAGGAGAATCTCCTGAAACCAGGAGGCAGAGGCTGCAGTGAGCCAAGATTGTGCCGCTGAACTCCAGCCTGGGTAGCAGAGCAAGACTCTATCTCAAAAAATAAAATAAATAAATAAAAACTAAAAATTAAAATTTTTTATTAAATGAATGAATGAATGAACAAATGAAAGTACTGAATACTGATTTTTTTTTTTTTTCTGAAATGGAGTCTTGCTCTGTCGCCCAGGCTGGAGTGCAGTGGCACAATCTCGGCTCACTGTAACCTCCACCTCCTTGGTTCAGGTGATTCTCCTACCTCAGCCTCCCAAGTAACTGGGATTACAGGCACGCATCACCACACTCAGCGATTTTTGTATTCTTATTAGAAACGGGGTTTCACCATGTTGGCCAGAGTGGTCTTGAACTCTTGACCTCCTGATCCACCTGCCTTGGCCTCTCAAAGTGCTGAGATTATAGGCGTGAGCCACTGGTCCCAGCTAAATACTGATTAACAAAATAGATAGACCTATAGCCAGACTAATAAAGAAGAAAAGAGAGAAGAATCAAATAGACACAATAAAAAATGATAAAGGAGATATCACCACTGATCGCACAGAAATGCAAACTACCATCAGAGAATACTATAAATACCTCTATGCAAATAAACTAGAAAATCTAGAGGAAATGGATAAATTCTTAGAGACATACGCCCTCCCAAGACTAAACCAGGAAGAAGTCGAATCCCTGAATAGACCAATAACAAACTGAGGCAGTAATTAATAACCTACCAACAAAAAAAACACCCGACAGATTCACTAGAGGTATAAAGAGGAGCTGGTACCATTCTTTCTGAAACTATTCTAAATAATACAAAAAGAGGGAATACTCCCTAACTGATTTTATGAGGCCAGCATCATCCTGATACCAAAAACCTGGCAGATATACAGCAAAAAAGAAAATTTTAGGCCAATATCCATGATGAATGTCAATGCAAAAATCCTCAGTAAAACACTGGCAAACTGAATCCAGCAGCACATCAAAAAGCTTACCACCACGATCAAGTCAGCTTCATCCCTGAGATGCAAAGTTGGTTCAACATACGAAAATCAATGAACATAATCCATTACATAAGCAGAACCAATGACAAAAACCACATGATTATCTCAATAGATGCAGAAAAAGCCTTTGATAACATTCAACACCCTCTTGTGCTAAAAACTCTCAGTAAACTAGGTACTGATGGTACGTATCCCAACTTCAGTATTTTGCATGTGGCTATCTAACTGTCCCTGCACCATATGTTGGAAAGACAACCCTTTCCCCATTGTATGGCCTTCAGACCCTTGTTGAAATCAGTTAACCGTAGATATATCAAAGTATTGATTTAAAATTTGTGTTAAGATAGAGAATAATACAAAACACCTTGGTCGAATAATGAAATCAGAGACTGGGTCTCTTGTCTTTTTACACTGTTTCCACAAATAGAAGGGACAGAGTAGGCCTGCTATCATCTAACTTGTTAATATGCAGAAAGGCAGTGCGTACTTATCATTGTGTTCAATATTTTATTATTGTTTCTTTTTTTTAATTTTAATTTTTTTTTGAAATGAAGTCTTGCTCTGTCTCCCAGGCTGGAGTACAGGTGTGATCTCAGATCACTGCAGCTTCCACTTCCCAGGTTCAAGCAATTCTCCTGCCTCAGCCTCCTGAATAGCTGGGATTACAGGTTTGTGTCACCATGTCTGGCTAATTTTTTTTTTGAGATGGAGTCTCGCTCTGTTGCCCAGACTGGAGTACACTGGTGTGATCTCGGCTCACCGCAACCTCCACCTCCCAGGTTCAAGTGATTCTCCTGCCTCAGCCTCCTAAGTAGCTGAGATTACAGGCATGCACTACTATACCCAGCTAATTGTTTTTGTATTTTTAGTAGGTACGGGGTTCTGCCATGTTTGCCAGGTTGGTCTCCAACTCCTGGCCTCAAGAGATCTGCCTACCTCAGCCTCCCAAGGTGCTGGGGTTATAGGCAGGCGTGAGCGACCATACCTGGCCATGTTTCTTATGTCTTTCTTTTCTTTTTGTTTTTTTAAATAGAGGCGAGGTTTCACGGTGTTAGCCAGGATGGTCTCAATCTCCTGACCTTGTGATCCACCCGCCTCAGCCTCCCAAAGTGCTGGGATTACAGGCATGAGCCACCACACCCGGCCCTTATATCTTTTTAAATATATTTGGCTGAAGTGGCTCCCACCTGTAACTCCAGAACTTTGGGAGGCTGAGGTGAGAGGATTGCTTGAGCCTGGGAGGTCAAGGCTGCAGGGAGGTGTGGTTGCACCACTGCGCTTCAGCTTGGGTGACAGGGTTAGACACTGTCTAAATATATACATGTATGTATGTATATTCATCAGTTTTCCCAGATTGTCCTCAGTTTTTCTGCATCACTTCATCTTACCTCTCCTAAATATCTTTCTTTACTCTTCCTTTCTTTCTCTGTTTTGGTAACAAATTCTTCCATTTTCTAATAATTATGAAAGCATTCAAAATAAATAATAATGATTCCTGTCAAATAAGCCTTTATAATAGGTTTTAGAACCCAGCTTCCCTTGACATTTGTTTGAAAAGGCTCACAGAGGTTTGAGTTGTTTTGAATTGCGGGTAGAAACACTTGGTTTCTCTCCTTCTTATATAATATTGTGGTGATAAAACCATAGTTGAATGTAGCCTTTTAGGATGGCCATGGCCTGAGAACCACAGTTGGCTTCTATCTAAAGTTGATTCAGATTCTGAAAAATTATTGTTGAATGCAACACTAAAACCCACGGGGAATGTGAAAATTATAACTTTCCAGAACATCAGTCTCTTTGGAGCATAAAACCAACACTAAAATGTTCTCATTTTTCTTTCAGCTACTTTTTTTTTTTTTTTTTTTTGAGACGGAGTCTCACTCTGTTGTCTTAGATGGAATGCAGTGGCATGATCTCGGCTCACTGCAACCTCCACCTCCTGGGTTCAAACGATTCTCCTGCCTCAGCCTCCTGAGTAGCTGGGACTACAGGCACATGCCACCACACCCAGCTAATTTTTGTATTTTTAGTAGAGTTGGGGTTTTACCATATTGGCCAGGCTGGTCTCAAACTCCTGACCTTGTGATCCGCCTACCTTGGCCTCCCTAAATGCTGGGATGATGCCTGGCTTCAGCTAATTTGAAATAGGAAGCAAAGAGGATGGGATTTTATCTTCCAGAAACAAATAACACCCTCCATTACTGTTGCTTATGGTATTCACTTAATTTTTAGTCAGTTGATCAGAAGATATTTGTTGAGCACCTGATGTATACCTTCTCCCTGGGCTCAGTTTTCTAAGAAACAAAAACATTTAAGACATGGTGCCTGTCTTTCAGAAACTCTTAGTTTCACTGGAGAACTAAAAATAGTACATAAAAATTGGGAGGAAATTCAGGCCTGGAGTGGTGGCTCACGCCTGTAATCCCAACACTTTGAGAGGTTGAGGTGGGTGGATCACCTGAGGTCAGGAATTTGAGACAAGCCTGGGCAACATGGCAAAACCCTGTTTCTACTAAAAATACAAAAATTAGCTGGGCATGGAGGCACCTGCCTGTAATCCCAGCTACTCAGGAGGCCGAGGCAAGAGAATTACTTGAACCCAGGAGGCAGAGGTTGCAGTGAGCTGAGATCCAGCCTGGGCAACAGAGTGAAACTCTGTCTCAAAAAAAAAAAAAAAAAAAAAAAAAAAAAAAAAAAAAAAAAAAAAAAAAAAAAAAAAAAAAAATTTTTTTAAAAAAAAAAAAAAAAAGAAAAGAGAGAGAGGAAATTCAAAGAGAGGGTGAGACCTATATGGATTGCTCCTTAGTTGGGATACGTTCACAGAGACCTTAGGACTTAATCTGTCCATTTAAAACAGTTCCACTATCTCCATGGACACTTTATGTGATTGACAGCTGGGCCCTTTCTCTTTCCTTCAGGCTGATACAGCCCCCCCACCTCCACACAGGACACAAGACTGGTCATGAGGGCCTGGAGTTGGATTTCAGCCCCTGAAGCTAGGTTCCCTTGTACAGTGAACAACCTGTATCACTGTATAAGGACCCCCTATTTATTTTAGTTTACTTTAAGTTCCAGGATACATGTGCAGAACGTGCAGGTTTGCTACATATGTAAATGTGTGCCATGATGGTTTGCTGGCACCTAGGTATTAAACCCTGCATACGTTAGCTATTTGTCCTTGTCCGGATGCTCTCCCTTCCCGACACCCACTCCCCGCCCCCGCGACAGGCCCCAGTGTGTGTTTCTCCCCCCCACCACGCCCATGTCCATGCGTTCTCATTGTTTAGCTCCCACTTATGAGTGAGAACATGTGTTGTTTGGTTTTCCGTTCCTGTGTTAGTTTGCTGACGATGATGGCTTTCAGCTTCGTCCATGTTCCTGCAAAGGACATGTAGTTTCAATTTCTTCAGGCAAAAAAAAATGGGAAGAAGTGAGGGAACAACATGAGTAAGGAACCAAGGCGAGATTGAGTGTGTTCTATTCAGTGTCTGATAAGAAGGCCGGTGAAGGAGGGTAGAAGATCCTTGTTGTCAGACTACAAAGTGCTGTTTCTTCCCTGTTCCTCCCCTTTCCAGCATGCGGTATTTTTACTCATAAATATTAACTGAACAGAGCTTTCTGTTTACTAGTTCCAAACAAAATTATTATGAAAATTGCATCGATTTAGCTATATAACATGTGCTCTATAGACAATAGCATAGTACTTAAAAGTATCAATGCTCATGTGAGCATTTCTCCCTAATTAATACTTTCTTGCTGTCAGGGCCAAGGGAAAACTTTCCCTTTCTTGCTATTGGGGCCAAGGGAGAAAAGGCATTTATATATATTCGTGGTTTTATGTGATATGGGAACCTTTAAAATGAAGACCCAAAGATACAGGGGAAATTGTCCATTTGAATGCTTAGGTTCAAGAAATTATGGATAGTTGTGTAAAAATATGATTGAGACCAGGCGTGGTGGCTCACACCTATAATCCCAGCACTTTGGGAGGCCAAGGCAGGCAGATCACTTGAGGTCAGGAGTTTGAGACTATCTTGGCCAACGTGGTGAAACCTTGTCTCTACTAAAAATACAAAAATTAGCTGGGCATGGTGGCACACGCCTGTAATCCTAGCTACTTGGGAGGCTGAGGCACAAGAATCACTTGAACCAGGAGGTGGAGGTTGCAGTGAGCCAAGATCGTACCACTGCACTCCAGTCTGGATGACAGAGACTCTGTCTCAAAGAAAAAAAAAAAACTATGATTGAACAAAAACGGTACAATCTATGGTGAATAGTCTGAGTGGGGAAATGCAGTAAAGCCTATCTGTCTAGATTCTTCTTGGCCTCTCTGAGCATGCATTCCTTCTGAGTGTAGGATAAGACCCTCTCTGGAATGGGAGTCTTATTAACTACAGTCAAACAAAATAGGTCAGATAGTTTCTTTTTCTCTTTCTTTCTTTCTTTCTTTCTTTCTTTCTTTCTTTCTTTCTTTCTTTCTTTCTTTCTCTCTCTCTCTCTCTCTCTCTCTCTCTCTCTTTCTTTCTTTCTTTCTTTCTTTCTTTCTTTCTTTCTTTCAAGACAGAGTCTAACTCTGTCACCCAGGCTGGAGTGCGATGGCATGATCTTGGCTCACTGCAATCTCTGCCTCCCAGGTTCAAGCAATTCTTCTGCCTCAGCCTCCCAAATAGCTGAGATTACAGGCGTGCGCCACCACGTCCAACAAATTTTTTGTATTTTTAGTAGAGACAAGGTTTCACCATGTTGGCTAGGCTGGTCTTGAACTTCTGACCTCAGGTGATCCACCTGCCTTGGCCTCCCAAAGTGCTGGGATTATAGGCGTGAGCCACCATGCCTGGCCAGATAGCTTCTTTATGGTCGGTTTTCACACAGAGAGGCAGAGGGAAAGTTAGAGTGATATTTTTACATTTTACGGCTGGCATTGGGAAAAGGGGTTCTGGTTTCTATGATGTGCCCTGGGGAAGAGAGATTTTAGTTTCTTGGCTAGCCCTGGGAGAAAATGGGACTGAGACACAGGAGGGTCGGAGAAGGTCCGAGAAACACTTTCATTTCTGAAGCTCCTCTGAGGCCTTCATTTGGGGGTATTGTTTTCTGAGTCCCAATGTTGCTTATCACACAAATCAATATACTTTCTTTTTTTTTTTTTTTTTTTTTTTGAGACGGAGTTTCGCTCTTGTTGCCCAGGCTGGAGTGCAATGGCGCGATCTCGGCTCACTGCAACCTCCGCCTCCTGGGTTCAAGCAATTCTCCTGCCTCAGCCTCCCGAGTAGCTGGGACTACAGGCACGTGCCACCATGCCCAGCTAATTTTTGTATTATTTTTGTATTTTTAGTAGAGACGGGGTTTCACCATGGTCTCGATCTCTTGACCTCGTGATCCACCCGCCTCGGCCTCCCAAAGTGCTGGGATTACAGGCGTGAGCCACCGCGCCCAGCCCAATATACTTTCAAAACTGTTGGAAGCATGCATCTAAATATATAATTAGACATTGAAAACAAATTTATTATATTGAGTATTAATATAAGAATTTTGTCAGGAATGAGGCATCTGGCTAAACCTAAACTGAAGCCTAATTTAATTTCTTGATTGATAACATTTTTTTCCAGTTACAAACATAGTGCATTTTATTTAGGGGAGAACTTGAGTAATAGAGAACTCTTTTTTTTTTTTTTTCCCAAGATGGAGTTTTCCTCTTGTTCAAGCTGGAGTGCAATGCTGCAATCTTGGCTCACCGCAACCTCAGCCTCCCAAGTAGCTGGGATTACAGGCATGCACCACCACACCAGCCTAATTTCGTATTTTTAGTAGAGATGGAGTTTCTCCATGTTGGTCAGGCTGGTCTTGAACTCCTGACCTCAGGTGATCCACCTGTTTTGGCCTCCCAAAGAGCTTGGATTACAGGCGTGCACCATCACGCCCAGCCAGGAGAAATCTATTAAGAAGAAAAGAAAACTCATTCATGACCTACCCACAGAGGTAACAGTTTTTTTTTTTCCTTTTAAGACAGGTTCTCACTCTGTCACCAAGACTAGAGTGCAGTGGTACAATCTTGACTCACTGCAACCTCCCCCTCCTGGGTTCAAGTGATTCTCCTTCATTAGCCTCCCAAATAGCTGGGATTACAGGTGTACCCCACTATCACCTGGCTAATTTTTGTATTTTTAGTAGAGATGAGGTTTTACCATGTTGACCAGGCTGGTCTCAAACTGCTGATCTCAAATAATGCACCCACCTTGACCTCCCAAAGTATTGGGACTACAGGCGTGACCCACCATGCTCGGCTGAGGTAATGGTTTTAATATTTGGGTGAATGAATTATTAACTTTTGTTTTTTTTGGAGACAGGGTCTCACTCTGTCACCCAGACTGGAGCACAGTGGTGCAATCACAGCTCACTGCAGCCTCAAACTCCTGGGCTCAAGTGATCCTCCCACCTCAGCCTCCTGAGTAGCTAAGACTACAGGCATGTACCACTACACCCAACTAATTTTTTGGAATTTATTGTAGAGGTGGAGTTTTGCCATATTGCCCAGGTTGGTCTCGAATTCCTGGGCTCAAGTGATCCTCCCATGGTGGCCTCCCAAACTGCTGTGATTACAGGTGTAAGCTACCATGCCCAGTCTGTTTTGCTTCTTAAAATAATTTATCATATTGGTTGGGCGTGGTGGCTCACACCTATAATCCCAGAACTTTGGGAGGCCGAGGCAGGTGGATCATGAGGTCAGGAGATCGAGGCCTTCCTGGCCAACATGGTAAAACCCTGTCTCTACTAAAAATACAAAAAATTAGCTGTTGGTGGTGCATGCCTATAATTCCAGTTAGTCGGGAGGCTGAGGCAGGAGAACTACTTGAACCAAGGAGTTGGAGGTTGCAGTGAGCCAAGATTGTGCCACTGCACTCCAGCCTGGAGACAGAGTGAGACTCCATCTAAATAATAAATAAATAAATAAATAAATAGTTGGTCATATTGACACATGACTTGTTTTTTAAAGCTCTCTTTCTAAATTCTGAAGCATCTTTTTGACTTAAGCCCCACAGGCCATTTCATCTCCCTCCCTGGCTTTACTCTTGTACATCATTCACATCTATTCCCAGGTTACGTACGGCCTCTTTAGCTCTTTTGAATTTTTTTTCCCAATGTACAAGGAGATCACTATCAGCTTATTTCTATTCTTGTGCTGGCCCCTAAATGTAGTAGTTCCTTCTATTGTAGTACTGCCTTTCCTCTAGGTTAATATGTGTCTGGGAAATCTGAGTCAGATATAGATCCAGGAAAGGTTGAAATCAGCTCACATGCACAACCAAGACCTGGTGAGTGCTTGCAGGAGGCAAACATTGTTTTGTGCTTTTTTTTTTTAGACAGTCTTGCCCTGTTGCCCAGGCTGGAGTGCAGTGGCACAATCTCTACTCACTGCAACCTCCGCCTCCCAGGTTCAAGCGATTCTCCTGCCTCAGCCTCCCGAGTAGCTGGGATTATAGGTGCCCACCACCACACCTGGCTAATTTTTGTATTTTTAGTAGAGATGAGGTTTCGTCATGTTGACCAGGATGGTCTTGAACTCCCAACCTCAGGTGATCCACCCACCTTGGCCTCAAAGTGCTGGGATTACAGGCATGAGCCACTGTGCCTGGCCTCAATGATTGAAACTTAAGAGTTTTTTATATGTTCTGGATGCAAGTCTTGTTAGACATATGATTTGCAAACATTTTCTCCCATTCTGTTCTTGATGGTATTGTTTGTAGCACAAAAGTTTTTAATTTTGAAATAGTCCAATTTGTCTATTTCCCTCTTACGTTGCTTGTGCTTTTGGCATCCTATCTAAGAAACCATGCCTAACCCAAGTCTATGGAAATTTCCTCTGTATGTTTTCTTTCAAACATAGTTTTATAATTTTAGCTCTTATGTTTAGTTTCATAATCCATTTTGACATAATTTTTATATAAGGCATAAGGTATATATTAAAAACCACTAAATTGGCCAGGTGCGGTGGCTCATGTCTATAACCCCAGCACTATGGGAGGCCGAGGCGGGTAAATCTCCTGAGGCTGGGAGTTCGAGACCAGCCTGGCCAACATGAAGAAACCCCATTTCTACTAAAAATACAAAAATTTATCTGGGCTTGGTGGTGCATGCCTGTCATCCCAGCTACTTGGGAGGCTGAGGCAGGAAAATCGCTTGAACCTGGGAGGCAGATTAAAGTGTGCCAAGGTCACGCCATTGCACTCCAGCCTGGGCAACAAGAGCTAAACTCTGTCTCAAGAAAGAAAAAAAAAAAAAACACTGAATTCGCTAAATGGTACATGTTAAATATGTTAATTGTGTGGTATGTGAATTATCTCTGAATAAAGCTGGAAAAACAAGGAAGGAAGGGAGAGGGCGGGAGAAGAGGAGGAGAGAAAGAAGTCATCCTGGCAGTATCTGCTTCCCCTTTCTTGAGCCCCGCACCACCACGTCCAGACTTCCTTATTGGAGAGAGGCCATTTTGAGGGGCACCGCAGAGCCAACCATCCAGCTCTGGCCATAATCTGCATGCAATTGTGAGTGACCCCAAGCTAGAGTGATAGAGGAACTGCCCAGGTGAACCCCAGGCAATGCATACCATACTAAGATAGAATTCAGTGATGGTTGTTTTAAGCCACCAAGTTTGGAAGTAGCTGGTCATGCAACAAGTAGTAAGTCAAATTCTTGCTTTAACGTTGTGATTACATGTTAATCCTAAAATAAAATTTCATGAAAAGCTTGGTCTTCAAGATAAGAACCTGGATGGGGACATTAGTTGATTAAAAGGGGAAATGAAATAAGGAAGCCCTAAAGCTGGTAGGGCATGTTGTAAATGGCAGCTGACCCAATCCAGGCAGGCATGCCAGCTGGTCTCAGTCCTAAAGCTCACACTGGCAAAAGCAGCTCACCAATCACTTGTCCAGAGGCCACCAGATACTTAGCAGGAGCTCTAGAGGGCTGGCAGGTTATGTTTCAAGTTACAAGAAATGACACAGTTAACCCCATCCACTCGCCCTCCCCATTACCTGAAAGGAAAAATCACTAAACTGGAAGGGACGGAGTGGTCAGAAACAAGGATAAAGGCTGAGGGGTTTGTGTCCTCTACCTTAAATGGAGACTATCAGTAGTGCTCAACTCTCTTGATGATCTGCACACAGGTCTCCTTTTTTTTTTTTTTTTTTTGAGACAGGTCCTTTTTTGTTTTTTGTTTTTTTGAGATAGAGTCTTACTTTGTTGCCCAGGCTGGAGTGCAATGGCACAATCTTGACTTACTGTAACCTCTGCCTCCTAGGTTCAAGCAAGTCTCCTGGCTCAGCCTCCTGAGTAGCTAGGATTATAGGCACCTGCCACCACAGTCAGCTAATTTTTTTTTGTATTTTTAGTAGAGATGGGGTTTCACCATGTTGGTCAGGCTGGTCTTAAACTCCTGACCTCAGGTGATCTACCCGCCTCGACCTCCCGAAGTGCTGGGATTAGAGGCGTGAGCCACCGCGCCTGCCCAGAGACAGGGCCTGCTGTGTCATCCAGGCTAGAGTGCGGTGGCATGATCATAGCTCACTGCAACTTCAAATTCCTGGGCTCAAGGGATCTTCCTGCCTCGGCCTCCCAAAGTGCTGGGATTACAGGTATTACTGGGAATGAGCAACTGCATCCAGCTTGGGGTCATTTTGAGTATATACTTGGATAATTATGTATAACAGGAGAATGCATAAAATTAAGTTTAATTAACTCATTCAGGTTTTTGAAAACCTATTGTGCTAAGAAAAAACTGTGAACCACATAGACAGGGACTCTTGTCTCAAAAAGCTTCTAGTTAAGTGAGCAGGTGATTCCCCTAGGGCTCCGAGAGGTACCTTAGAAATGGTACATGGTCCAGATTTGTAGGAATTGGAAATTTCTTAGAGAAAGTAATATCTAAAATCAGAAAACTGAGGACGCTAGTTTTCCTCCATTGTGTCCTCCAAGGCACCTTATTTGAGGGTCAAAAGAAATGAAGGAATGATGGTATTTCTTTCCTGAGCGTGCACATGGGTCCTTCTATTTTCTTTTTCTTTTCTTTTCTTTCTTTTTGTTTTTTTTTTTTTTGAGACAGAGTCTTGCTGTGTCACCCAGACTGGAGTGCAATGGTGCGATCTTGGCTCACTGCACCCTCTGCCTCCTGGGTTCAAGCAATGCTCCTGCAGCAGTCTCCCATGTAGCTGG
>PVKV010009491.1:11697-22203 GCA_004027835.1 Alouatta palliata
TTTTTTTTTTTTTTTTGAGATGGAGTTTCGCTCTTGTTACCCAGGTTGGAGTGCAATGGCGCAATCTCGGCTCACCGCAACCTCCGCCTCCTGGGTTCAAGCAATTCTCCTGCCTCAGCCTCCTGAGTAGCTGGGACTACAGGCACGTGCCACCATGCCCGGCTAATTTTTGTATTTTTAGTAGAGACGGGGTTTCACCATGTTGACCAGGATGGTCTCGATCTCTTGACCTCATGATCCACCTGCCTCGGCCTCCCAAAGTGCTGGGATTACAGGCGTGAGCCACCGAGCCCAGCCTGCTTTCTTTTCTAGATTCCCGTCACCAGTGCAGTCTCCTATATCTAGCTCCAAGAGTTATTCTATGCAGTTTATTCCCTGGAATTTCCAGCGTTCGTCCATCATTCTGTTGCAACTTTCTGAGCTATGTAACATGTCTCAGTGTGTGTAGTTTCACATATTTTTGCCACTGTTTATTTATACCAATGTGTTCCAGCTATCTATTCCTACAAAACAAATCATACTAAAATTTGGTAGTCTAAAACAACAATGATGTATTGTTTCTTCTGATTCCATGGTTTGCATGGGGGTTCCTCTGTTGGTTTCATCTGGGCACATTCATACGCTTGCTGGAGGGTCAGCTGGGCTGGAAGGTCCAGGACGGCCTTATTCACATGTCTGAGAGCTGGTGCTTGCTGTTGCGTGGACAAACTAGTCCTCCTCATACCAACTCAGCTGTTACTAACTCTGGGAAAGAGTTGAGATGAAGTCTTACTCTGTCACCTAGGCCGGAGTGCAGTGGCATGGTTTTGGTTCACTGCAGCCTCTGCTTCCCACGTTCAAGTGATTCTCCTGCCTCAGCCTCCCACTACAGTAGCTGGGATTACAGGCATGCACCATCATACCCGGACAATTTTTTTTTTAGTAGAGTTGAGGTTTTACCAGGCTGGTCTTAAACTTGTAAACTTAAGATCCGTCCTCCTTGGCCTCCCAAAGTGCTGGGATTATAGGTGTGAGCCTCTGTGCTTGGCCTCTAAATAAGATTTTTAAGTGATTTCTGTTACATGCTGAATGAGAATGTCTTTAATGAGTTCTCTTAGATGCTCGTATCTTTTATACTTTTATACTCTTAATATAAGAGTGGGCTGGGCGTGGTGGCTCACGCCTGTAATCCCAGCACTTTGAGAGGCCAAGGCAGGCAGATCACCTGAGGTCAGGAGTTCGAGACCATCCTGGCCAACATAGTGAAACCCCGTCTCTACTAAGGATACAAATATTAGCCAGGCATGGTGGTGCGTGCCTGTAATCCCAGCTACTCAGGAGGCTGAGGCAGGAACCTGGAAGGCGGAGGTTGCAGTGAGCCGAGATTGTACCATTGCACTCCAGCCTGGGCAATAGAGCAAGACTCCCTCTCAAAAAAAAAGAGTATACATTCATACATATACTTAGAACTTCACTTGCTGGAAAGGTTTTTGATGATAACAACAATTCAGTGAAGGAATTGGAACAGGTATTATCTTCCCCATTTAATATGAGTTTGGGAGACAATGAGAAGTTACGTGACTAGTTTGTAGCAGAGCTGTGTTTGCGTCCCAGTCATCTAATTTCTAATCCCGAGCCCCTTCTATGGATTTCAACTAGAACTCTAATCATTCATCTAGGAAGAGAAAAGGGACCTTAAAAGAATCTCTGTTTTCATCAGTTTATAGCTATTAAGGCAGAAATTCATCTTGCCTCAATGTAGGTACAATGATTACTTACATAGTATAACACTTTGTAAATACTCTATTTTGTGTTACAAGGTTATTTTATTCACATTCATAGGATTTTCACAACAGCTGGGTAATGATACCATTATACTCTCAAGAAAAACAAGACTGAATAGAAGAAAAGTGTCTTGCCTTACATCTCAGAGCTACTAAGCGACTCACTGAGATAAACCTAAATCTTTGAATTCCTAGTTAGGCTCTGGGTCTAAACCCATTGAAAATAAACATCATATGGCATTCAGGTACAGAGGCTTAATTATCTCCAAATGCAGTGATTGATAGGTATAGAGTGAGTGTTTACATGACCTCAAGCAAGTTTCCTTCCCACTACACTGCGGGCTGCCTTTCAATTTTTCTCACTTGAATAAAAACTACATTCTTCTCACGTGGATGAAGAGGGTTTGGACTACGGTGATCTCCAAGGTTTCTTCCTACTCTAGAATGAAACAGTTCAATTTGTATTGTAGATTATTGTTAGTTTCAAAGGAAATGAAAGTTTTTAAGAGACAGCCAGACTTTCATATGGAAGACAGGAACTCATTAGGAATAGTTTTACAGAGGAAGGTGGCACAATGACTGTGGCATTTTATAAGGTTCCATTTTTTTGGGCTGGGTATGGTAGCTCACACCTGTAATCCCAGCACTTTGAGAGGCCAAGGCCAGCAGATCACTTGAGGTCAGGAGTTTGAGACCAGCCTGGACAATATGGTGAAAACCGATCTCTACTAAAAATACAAAAAAAATTAGCTGGGCGTGGTGTTGCGTGCCTGTCGTTCCAACTACTTGGGAAGCAGAGGAAGGAGACTCACCTGAACCTGGGAGGTCGAGGATGCAGTGAGCTGAGATTGTGCCACTGCACTCCAGCCTGGATGACAGAGCAAGACTCTGTCTCAAACAAAACAGAACAAAACAAAAACAAAAAACCTGACAGTTTTGTGGACAAACATGGACTCAACCTTCTTGGAGCCTATAATAGAGCTGTCTTTAATCACACAAACTATACAGGGAGCAACGAGATGGTCTAGTTGAGACCTCATCATCACTGAGATGCAAAACAGGAAGTAGGCATGGGAGGGGGTCGTTGGGGAGAAAAGGGGGAGGGCATTCCAGCCATGGGGATGGCATGTTCAAAGGCCTGTGGTAGATGGGGCATGGTATGTTTGAAGAACTGAAAGAGGCTAGGATCATGCATACTATATAGGCTATGTGAAGACGTTTTTTGGTCTTTATCCTAAAAGCAATGAGAAGCTATTTAAGTATATTTTCTTGCTTGTAGCCATTACTGAAGATAGTGAAAAAAAAAAAAGTATATTTTCTTTTTCTTTCTTTCTTTCTTTCTTTCTTTCTTTCTTTCTTTCTTTCTTTCTCTCTCCCTTCCTTCCTTCCTTCCTTCCTTCCTTCCTTCCTTCCTTCCTTCCTTCCTTCCTTTCTTTCTTTCTTTCTTTCTTTCTTTCTTTCTTTCTTTCTTTCTCTTTCTTTCTTTCTTTCTTTCTTTCTTTCTTTCTTTCTTTCTTTCTTTCTTTCACAGTTTCACTTTTGTGCAATGGCACAGTCTTGGCTCACCACAACCTCTGCCTCACAGGTTCAAGTGATTCTCCTGTCTCAGCCTCCCGAGTAGCTGGGATTATAGGCGCATGCCACCATGCCTGGCTAATTTTTTGTGTTTTTAGTAGAGATGAGGTTTCTCCATGTTGGTCAGGCTGGTCTCAAACTCCCGACCTCAGGTGATCTGCCCCCCTCAGCCTCCCACAGTGCTGGAATTGTAAGCGTGAGCCACCGCGCCTGGCCTGAAATGTATTTTCAATGGAGGAAGGACATTATCAGGTTTGAATTTTTAAAAGATAATGTAATAGCTATATCTAGGCTTAGGTGTCTAAGGTTAGGTTGAGAATCAGAGTGGATGCATTGTATAGTCAATTAAGAAAACACTGTCATTGTCTAGCTTAAAGGTATTAGTATTTTAGACTAAGGTAGTAGCAATGCCTGAGATGGGAAGGCTTAGACATACATGAGAGAGATTTAGCAGTTCAAGTTCACAGTTCATACTGATGACTGGGCAAGGGGTGAGAAAGAGGGAAGGGCCAAGGACGATGCCTCATTTTCTGGCTGGACAGCATAAGCACTGACTGGCACAGGACCAGGTTTGGAGGGAAGAACTTGAGTTCATTTTTGGGCTTGTGGATTTTGAGGTGGCTTTGAGAAGTGTCTATGGATGTGAAGAAGTAGGCTTGGGAGTATAGGCCTGGTCTGGAAATAGAAATTTGGAAATCTTTGGAACGTGGATGGTAACTGAAGCCAGGGAGATGAAGGAGCTCACCAGAGAGACTGGAATGAAAAAGGAGGTATGTACAGACTGAATCTTAAGGAATTCTAGCCTTTAAAGTCGAGGGAGGGGCAGAGAAGCCAACACAAGGGTAGCTGAGTAAGAGGGAGGAGCAGAGGGCCGGAGGGAAACCGGTAGAGTGTGACTGAAGTCCCTCTAGCCGCGGGCAGTGGTCAGTCCTTCTATGGTTTTGTGGGGTTTTTTTTTTTTTTTGTTTTTTTGAGAGACAGTCTTGCTCTGTCACTCAGGCTGGAGTACAGTGGTGTGATCTTGGCTCATTGCCACCTCTGCCTCTTGGGTTCAAGCGATTCTCCTGCCTCAGCCTCCTGAGTAGCTGGGACTACAGGCATGTGCCACTGCATCCGGCTAATTTTTTCATATTTTTAGTAGAGACAGGGTTTCGCCATGTTGGCCAAGTTAATCTCAAACTCTTGATCTCAAGTCATCCACCCACCTCGGCTTCCCAAGGTACTGGGATTACAGGTGTGAGCCACCATGCCCAGCCCCAAATGCTGGTATTAATGTCAACTAGAATAAGGACTGACATGTTACATTGCATCATATATGGATGCAGAGGAGAACACTTATAGGCCCAGTTGGAGCTATTTTGGAGATGTGAAATGGAGTCCAGAGTTGTTGAGCAAGGCGTGGGAAGACAGGTGTGAGAAGAGAAGCAAGCTGCTTGGGTACAGGAGGATTACAAAAGATTGGCCTCTGTAGTTGTGTTAGTTAGCTCAGGCCACCGTTATAAAAAATTACCATACTGAGTAGCCTAAACAACAGATATTTGTCTGGGAGGTCCAAGGTCAAGGTGCCAGCAGATCCAGTGGCACCTGCTTCTTGGTTTGCAGGTGGCTGTCTTCTCCTGTGTCCTCACATGGCAAGATCAGAGAGAGAGAAAGAGAGCAAGTTCCCTTTTGTCTCCTTATAAAGGCATAATGCCATCAGGAGGCTCTACCCTTATAATCTAATTATTTCCCAAATGCCCCACCTGCAATGTCAGCACATTAGAGATTCATCATATGTAATTAGCAGGGATGACCGAGCATGCTGGCTAATGCCTGGAATCCCAGTATTTCGGGAGGCCAAGGCAAGCAGGTCACCTGAGGTCAGGGGTTTGAGACCAGCCTGACCAACATGGTGAAACACCATCTCTACCAAAAATACAAAAACTTACTGGGCGTGGTGGCGTGTGCCTGTAATCCCAGCTACTCTGAAGGCCAAGGCAGGAAAATCGCTTGAATGGGGGAGGTGGAGGTTGCAGTGAGCTGAGATCGTACCATTGCACTCCAGCCTGGGCAACGAGAGCGAAACTCTGTCTCAAAAAAAAGAAAAAGTAGAGGGCACACAAACACTCAGTTCACAGCACTAGTCTTCTTCTTAGCACAGAAGTGGAATAATGCCATTAGGAAAGAAATGCTAGCCTTTTCAGAAAGGTAGAGTAGAACATGGTCAGTCAATTGTAACTGCTTTTCAAGATTGCCAACTTGAATGCAGTGTGCGAATCGTAGAGTTTTGGATTGTATTTCCAGTTGTTGTTTTTTTTTTTCTAATTACTAGGAGAAAATGCACCTTGTTTACTTCTGAAACAGATTTTCCTCTTAGAAATTACACGTGTGGTGGCACCTGACAGCTGCATCTGTCTGTCTGACAACTTCGCTGTGGTACTTCACAGAAGTCTATGATTTCAAATGAGTTGGTTTCCTTTTGTGTAGGTTTGTTTATTTTTATTTTCCTTTCTTTTTTTTTTTTTTAACTCCTAGGCTGATGAACCCTGAAAACATACTTCTCCAGCCCAGGGAGGAAGAAGGGGTCAAGTATGAGCGTACCTTCATGGCATCTGAATTCCTGGACTGGCTGGTTCAGGAAGGTGAGGCCACTACGAGGAAAGAGGCAGAGCAGCTCTGCCACCGGCTTATGGAGCATGGCATCATCCAGCATGGTGAGTGTATTGGGCAGCTTTTGCTGCAGTAACAAACAGCCCCAAATCTTGTGTCTTACAACAGCAAGTACTTACTTCTCACTCATGAATCTGTAAGTTAGCTGCACCTCTGCTTATGCTCAGCTTATCTCCAAGCTGAGGGTCAAATTCAGGTCTGTGCTCCATACCTTCCCATTCTGGGACACAGACTATAGGAATATCCACTGTCTGTGATGCGTTGCTTTTATAGATGATTGCAGATGCTAAAGAGGGCAGGCAGATTCTTATAGCCCAAAAGCTGCTGCTTGGATGTGATGTAACATCACAACTCTGTATCTAATTGGCTAAAGCAAGTCATGAAATCACATATAATACGGACTTGGGAAGTGGGTGTCTCCGAGAAGGTTAGTTGTTAGAGGAAAATGAACATTTCCTGAACCTTGATGTAAGCTGCCACAGTGAAGAGTTAATCCAAAGAGCCTTCATATAAGTGTCACTTTCCTTTTAAGGCTGAATCATAATGATGCAATGTAAGTTATTGGTTAAGAAGTGTTTTACAGTCAGCCCTCTGTATCTGTGGGTTCTGTATCTGTATATTTAAACAACCACGAATTTAAAATCTTTGGGAAAAAATTATGTCCAAACTGCATACACGTAGACATTTTTTCTCATAATTATTCCCTAAACAGTACAATATAACAACTACTTACATAGCATTTACATTGTATTGGGTATTATAAGTAATCTAGAGATGATCTGAAGTATACAAAAGGATATGCATAGGTTTTACGTGTAAGGACCAAGAGAACACTTTCTACTTTGCCCTCTGAAGGTCTGCTGAAAATCACTGACAAGAGGCAGATTTGTTTTGTTTAAGAGAGAGTCTCCCTCCGTTGCCCAGGCTGGACTGCAGAGGCACAATCTCAGCTCAAGCAGTTCTCATGCCTCAGCCTCCCGAGTAGCTGGAATTACAGTGGGACCACAGGCACACGTGGCCAGCTACCATGCCCTGCTAATTTTTGCATTTTTAGGGGAGAGATTCGCCATGTTGGCGAGACTGGCCTCTAACTCCTGGCCTCAAGTGATCCACCCACCTCCGCCTCCCAGAGAGCTGGCATTACAAGTGTGAACCACCGTGCCTGGCTCAAGAGGCAGATTAATAGGAAATAAGGCATACAAATTCATTATCATGTATGGGAGCCTTCAGAATGAAAACCCAGAGATACAGGGAAAATTGCCCATTGTTATGCTTAGGTTCAACAGAGTATGGACAGTTGTGTAGAAATATGATTGGACAAAAAGGGTATGATCTAAAGTTAGTAGACTGAGTAGAGAAGCTCAACAAGGCTGATCTGTATAGATTCTTTCTGGCCTCTATGCAGCATTCATTCCTTGTGGGTGTGGGGATGGAGTCTCTCTCTGTCACCCAGGCTGGAGTGCGGTGGCATGATCTTGGCTTACTACAACCTCCACCTCCCAGTTTCAAGTGATCCTCCTGCCTCAGCCTACTGAGTAGCTGGGATTACAGATATGAACCACAACACCCAGCTAATTTTTGTATTTTTAAGAAGAGACAGGATTTCACCATATTGGCCAGACTGGTCTCAAACTCCTGACCTCAAGTGATCCATCTGCCTCAGCCTCCCAGAGTGCTGGGATTACAGGTATAAGCCACTACAGTCAGCTTGGACCGGCAGTCTTATGACCTACAGTTAAACAATGTAGGTCAGACAATTTCTTTACGGCCTGTTTTGACACAAAAAGGCAGAGGGAAGGTTAGAATAATAGTTTAAGATTTCGTGACTGGCTTTGAGGAAATGGGATTCTGGTTTCTGACACACATTAGGGAAGAGAGATCCCAGTTTTTATGGCTAGCCTTGTGGGGAAATGGGACTGAGAGACATGAGGGCAGGACAAGGTCAGAGAAACCTTTGTTTTTGAGGCTGCTTCTGAGACCTTCATTCTGGGGTATTGTTTTCTGAGTCCCATCACATGCAAATACTACACCATTTTATATCAGGGACTTGAGCATCCTTGGATTTTGGTATCTGAAGGAGGTCCTAGAACCAATCCCCCATGGATACTGAGGGACAAGTATAGTTATCTTTTCCTGCATAACAAATTACCCTAAAACATATTATTGCAAAACAATACATGTTTGTTATTTCATGCAATTTCTGTGGGTCGAGAATTTGAGAGAAGCCTAGCTGGGTTGTTCTGGCTTGGCGTCTCTCGTGAGGTTGCAGTCAAGATGTTGGCTGGAATTACAGTAATCTGAAGACTTGATAGGCTGGAGCACTCACTTCCACAGGGCTCACTTGTCACCTAACAAGTCGGTACTGGCTGTTGGCAGGAGTCTTCTGTCCATTGCTATAGGGACTTCTTCATAAGACTGCTTGAGAATTCTTATGACATGGCAACCTGGCTTATTCCAGAGAGAGCAACCCAAGAGAGTGAAAGACAGTTGCCACAATGTTATTTTCTAACTGATCCTTGGAAGCCACACACTCTCATTTCCTCAATAATCTGTCGGTTACAAGGTCAATACTATTCAATGTGGAAGAGGCTACACAAGAGCACGAATACCACGAGGTCAGAATCACTGGAGCCATCTTGGAGGCTGCCTCTCGTGAGATCATAGCCTCTAGAACCCAGCTTCACTAGTTATTAGATACTTACCTTCTCTCATCTGTAAAATGGGGATAACCTCACAGGGTGGCTGTAGGAGTACCTGGGGTAGATATAAAGTACTTGGTTCAGTACCCTGCCCATAGTAAGTGCTTCATCAATTTAATGAATATAGTTGCAAGGTATAGGCTTGAGACATGAGGAAAGGGCTGGGAACCCGGCCGGCATTTCAGTCTTAGTCAGTATGAAAGTCAGTATGAGTCATTCATGCTGAGAGCACCCTCCCCTAGCCATTCCCACCCAGCCTAAGACTTTTAGCCCAAGGGTTCAGAACTTTAGATTAGACGAGGCTCTTACTACTCAAAGTATGGTCCATGAGACCAGCAGTGTCACCTGGGAACATGACAGACATGCAGAATCTCTGACCATACCTAAATCCTGCTGAATCCGAGTGCTAAGATCCCCAATTGATTTAAATGCACAATTAAGTCTGAGAATCACTGGACTAGTTTTAACTAGATTAGAAAAGATCAGAGCATATTTTATGTAGTAAGAATAGATT
This sequence comes from Alouatta palliata, assembly GCA_004027835.1. Taxonomy (NCBI): domain Eukaryota; kingdom Metazoa; phylum Chordata; class Mammalia; order Primates; family Atelidae; genus Alouatta; species Alouatta palliata. The sequence continues at coordinate 20,898 of PVKV010009491.1, forward strand.
AAGTTGGTCAAGTGCAGTAGCTCATGCCTGTAATCCCATCACTTTGGGAGGCTGAGGCAGGCAGATCACCTGAGGTCAGGAGTTTGAGACCAGCCTGGTCAAATGGTGAAACCCCATCTGTACTAAAAATACAAAAAACTAGCCAGGCATAGTGGCATGTGCCTGTAGTCCCACCTACTCAGGAGGCTAAGGCAAGAGAATTGCTTGAACCCGGGAGGCAGAGGTTGCAGTGAGCCAAGATTGTGCTGCTGTACTCCAGCCTGGGTGACAGAGCGAGACTCTGTCTCAAAAAAAAAACAAAAACAAAAACAAAAACAAACAAACAAAAAGAACAGAGTAACTATTGTTTTAGAAAACTTTTATTCCATTTAGAGATATACTATAAAACATAGGGGCATATGCAGGTGTGTATTGGGTTACAACCGAAAAATTATTTGTTACTGTGCATTGGGGTCAAATATTTTGGAAGCCACAGATCTAAAGGCATTGCTTAGAGTGAGTGACACTGTATTGCAGGCTGCTTTCTCCTGTGCAGTTCTGCCACAGTTGGATGCACAGCTGTCTGCTGGTGACCTAACATGTCTAGCTCTGGTTTAAGTTCACTGAGGAAAGGAAGATGGACAGGAATGCACAGTGCTGGTGTGGTCCCTGACCTTAAACAGTTCATAGTATTGTCAGGACTATGAGATTATAGAAGCAATTAGAGAATAGTGGCAGATGTGCTATCTATTTCATTTATTTATTTTATACTATGTGCCAGGCACTGTGCTAATCCTTTTACCCTTATTAACTTATTAATAAACTATGAGGTAGATATCCTTTTTTAAATTTTTTGAGACAGAGACTCGCTCTATCACTCAGGCTGGAGTACAGTGGCATGATCTTGGCTCACTGCAACCTCCGCCTCCCAGGTTCAAGCGATCCTCCTGCCTCAGCCTCCCTAGGATCTGGGACTACAGGTGCATGCTACCACGCCAGGCTAATTTTTTGGTATTTTTAGTACAGGCAGGGTTTCACAGTGTTAGCCAGGATGGTCTCAATCTCCTGACCTCATGATCCGCCCATTTTGGCCTCCCAAAGTGCTGGGATTACAGGTGTGAGCCACTGTGTCCAGCTGATATTCTTTTTTAAAAAAACGTATTGTGATAAGAACATTAATATGAGAACTACCTTCTTTTATTTATTTATTTATCTATTTTGAGGCAGAGTCTCACTCTGTCAGCCAGGCTGGAGTACAGTGGCTTGATCTTGGCTCACGGCAACCTCCATCTCCCAGGTTCAAGGGATTCTCCTTTCTTTTTTCTTT
>PVKV010009491.1:22303-81007 GCA_004027835.1 Alouatta palliata
AACCTCCGCCTCCTGGGTTCAAGCAGTTCTCCTGCCTCAGCCTCCCGAGTAGCTGGGACTACAGGCACGTGCCACCATGCCCAGCTAATTTTTGTATTTTTAGTAGAGACGGGGTTTCACCATGTTGACCAGGATGGTCTCGATCTCTTGACCTCGTGATCCACCCACCTCAGCCTCCCAAAGTGCTGGGATTACAGGCATGAGCCACCGCGCCCGGCCGGGATTCTCCTTTCTTAGCCTCCTAAGTAGCTGGGACTGACTACAGGCGTGCACCACCACACCCAGCTAATTTTTATATTTTTAGTAGAGATGGGGTTTTCCCATGCTAGCCAGGCTGGTCTTGAACTCCTGACCTCAAGTGATCCACCTGCATCGGCCTCCCAGATTGCTGAGATTATAGGCGTGAGCCACCATGCTTGGTCCGAGAGCTACCTTCTTAACAAATGTTTAGATGAACAATACTATAGGGACAGCATTCTTATTATCTCCATCTTACAAATCAGGAGGTGAAGGCACCAGTAGGATAAATCATTTGTCTGAGGCCACTCAGGTAATAATGTCCAAATGAACATTACCGCTAGTAAGTGTGACCTTGAAGTTGGGTGGAATGACTGGGGTTTTCCCCAGTGAAAAACTACCGTTGGGTTAGAGTTGTTTCTTTCATATCTTTGCTCTACACAGAAGAAGTTAGATGAGGCTGGGCATAGTGGCTCAGCAAGCTGGCCAATGTGGCAAAATCCCATCTCTACTAAAAAATTAAAAATTATCTGGGCATGGTGGCGGATACCTGTAATCCCAGCTACTTGGGAGGCTGAAGCAGGGAGAGTTGCTTGAATCCTGGAGGCAGAGGTTTCAGTGAGCCAAGATGATGCCACTACACTCCAGCCTGGGCAACAGGGCGAGACTCCATCTAAAAAAAAAAAAAAAAGTCAGATGATACCAACTTCTAGGAGAAAACCAGCCTCTTATACTATGATGTACTGACTCACAGTGTATATCCTTGGCTTTAGAGAGAAGATACAGGATGCTGTGAATGGTTTCCAAATGAATTCCAAGGGATGAATAATTATGCTTCAATTACAGTGTAATTTTGTAATGCTATAAACAGAAACACCATAAAGGTGCAACGTAAAGGATAAAATAAAGGCATTTTTGATGATAAATCTTAACCACAGAAGTATGCTTCCACGGTTGTAGGAGGACTGAATATTCTACATAGAAGCTGGGGTTTCTGAGGGCGTTTCAGTTCACTAGCACAGTAATTCATTGCTAGGTCACTGGTTGTAACTTGGAGTTATGAAAATATGGCCACCATACCTGTGTGTGTTAGAGCTCATGGTAAGCAACAGTTAGTGTCTTGAGCAAAGCTTTGAATTGTCTGGCTAATAATTAATTTCATAGGTTAAACATTAAGGAAAGTCAGCCTTTCAGCTTTGAGCAGAAGGTTTCTGGATAAAAGTGGTTCCCTATTTTGAAATCAATAGGTGTAAAAACCAGACTATGAAATCCTAACTAGCTTCATTTATGAATGGTGACTGGTACACTTTACTCAAGGCAGAAATTGTTAGATGGGTAATAAACATGCATGTGTATTTATGTGGATATATACACATATATATGCATGTGTATTTATGTGGCTATATATACATATATATGCATGTGTATTTATGTGGATATATATGTGCATGTATATGTACATATTTATACACGTCTATGTGTTGACCACATCTTTACATATTTATCTAGCTTTTTAATTTATAGATATGTACCAGCTATAAAGGCATTAGGCTAAATACTTTATAGATCTTAGTATACTGTATAGGTAATATGTATGTGCTTACACTTTGTATGTTGTACTTATTAAATCTCATAGCAATTTCGTGGCATTAGTAGTAGTATTGCAGTTTTACAGTGAAGAAATCTGGGCTTCAAATCCTTTAAGAGATTTTCTCAAGTTGCATAGCTATCCCATAGCTACTAAGTGTTGTGTCTTGGAAAGAAGCTTGCCTTGGCCTGGGACGTATGTGACCGGATGTGGCTGCCTGGCACAATGGAATGAGCACAGTCTTTGGAGGGAGACAGATTGGATTTAGATGCAGCTTTTTCACCCACTAAGTAGCCACGTCTGCATCTTGTAACTTTCCCATTCCACATATTTTGAAACTATATAATTAGAGTTACATGTTACACCTTTGAGAGTTTGTTTTTGCAGAGACCTGTGAACATCCACACATTCAGTGCTGTACTAGGAAAAAGAGCTCAATGTGTAGTTGTTTTTGCGGCTAAGATTTATTACAGTGAAAGGATACACAGCAGGGTCAGCAAGAGAAAAGGACACATTAGGTGGAGTGTGGAGAAATCCAAGCACAGGTTCCTATGTTCTTCCTTCTTCTTCTTCTTCTTCTTTTTTTTTTTTTGTTTGAGAGGAAGTCTCTCTCACTAGGCTGGAGTACAATGTCGCAATCTTGGCCCACTGTAACCTCCAACTTCCTGGTTCAAGCGATTCTCCTGCCTCAGCCTCCCTAATAGTTGGGATTACAGGCATGCACCACCACACCCAGCTAATTTTTTTATTCTTAGTAGAAATGAGGTTTCACCATGTTGGCCAGGATGGTCTTGATCTCCTGACCTCATGATCTGCCTGCCTTGGCCTCCCAAAGTGCTGGGATTATAGGCATGAGCCATCATGCCTGGCCTGTTCTTCCTTCTTGAAGAGACTCCCTCCTCTAGCCATGAAATGCAGTAACACGTGTGCAATTATCTCCCCCCCGGGGAGCCCTTGTAGGGGTCAGAGGAAACCATCCCCTTTGCCATCTGAAGGTTGGCTGAAAACTCAACTCATAAAAGGCAGATTAACTGGAGAAAAGGCAAACCAATTTATTAGTGTGTACACAGGGAGAACCAGAGTGATTACCTGATATCTCAGTGGCGTATAGATGCTACCTATCCTAGTTCTTAGAGGAAAGGGAGATAGGGAAGTGTGAATGATTTTTAGGAGAATTCAATGGGCTTGAAGAATATACAACAGCCTGCTACAAAGTCCATTGGGTCAGTAGAGCAGACCATGGTTTGTGACAAAAGTCCGTCCAGGTTTGTTGACAGACTTCAGTCTTTCTACCTGCCATATGAGTTCAGTTAATGAAAACTCAGGGAAGGAACCAGGAGTAAATTGTTTTCTTCTTTGGCAGGTCCAGACTTAGGCAGATAAGAAAATTCAGAGAACTTTATCCAGTGCTTTGGGGGACACAGGATCGAGGGACAGAAGCTAGGGAGAAGGTAAGATAGCATATCAAAGTGCCATATTTTGGGGTATCCATTTCTGAGCCCTAATACCATGATGAGCTGCAGAGCCAAAGATTTTTACTGGGGACTTTTCTCATAAGTACACTCTGCTTGCTCAGCCAGCCATAACTTTCAGCGTTCCAGACTCTCAGAAGGAAAGCAAGTAATCTCCATAAATCACGCTATTTGCACAAACAGTCCAGGCAGGCTGATATTACGAAATTCAGTGCGCCAGGTGGGCAAGGTCCTTATCAGTTAGTGACTTGGGAACCTTCCAAAAGCCAAGTTCCCAGATGCTAGCCATGGACCAGCCCCGTAAGCCGGCCCTTCTGTATTGGGGCTGCTATATTCACTCTTTCTTGCCCAGAATTGTTGGAAGAATTAAATGATTGCACTTGGCAGAAGCTTTTAACACAGCATCTACCTTTTATGGCCATCAAATGCTAGCTCTTGTACATGACCTGATCTACTCTAAATAATAGGTGAAATGTATAGAGCTCTTACTATATCCTGGCCACTGTTCTAAGAGTTACGTATTTCCCTCAGTAACTCTGTGAGTTAGGTATTATAATCATTCTCATTTTTGAGATGAGATTAAGTAACATGTTGAAGGCTGAACGTGGTGGCTCACACCTGTAATCCTAGCACTTTGGAAGGCCGAGGCAGGCAGATCACTTGAGGTCACGAGTTTAAGACCAGCTTAAGCAACATAGTGAAACCGTGTCTCTACTAAAAATACAAAAATCAGCCAGGCATGGTGGCATGCGCCTGTAGTCCCAGCGACTCAGGAGGCTGAGGCAGGAGACTTGCCCCAAGAGGTGGAGGTTGCAGTGAGCTGAGATTGTGCCACTGCACTCCAGCCTGGGTGACAGAGTGAAACTCTGTCTCAAAAAAAAAAAAAAAAAGTAACATGCTAAAGGTGAGAGCTAGTGAGTGGTAGATTCGAGATTCAAATCAAGGCAGTCTAGCTTCAGAGCCTGTGCTCTTAATCACTAAAGAAGATGACACGCTGACTGCAGGACCCCCTAGAAAAAAAATCCTCAACTTCTATTGCATCAGCTGACACAGGCTGGCAGATATTTAAACTATAAAAATTATTAACCTGTGAAATCTACAAAGTCTTTCCTGAAACAATGAGCAGGGACCCTAAGATTTTTGGATAACCTTTGCAAATGCGATGAACACATTTCTTTTTCTTGAAACAGGGTCTTGCTCCATTGACCAGGCTGCAGTGCAGTGACATGAGCATGGCTCACTGCAGCCTCGACCTCCCAGGCTAAAGTGGTCCCTCCCACCTCAGCTCCTGAGTGGCTGGGGCTACAGGTGCACACTACCACACGTGGCTAATTTTTGTATTTTTCTTTTCTTTTTTTCTTTTTTCTTTTTTGAGACAGAGTCTCACTCTATCACCCAGGCTGGAGTGGAGTGGCGCAATCTCTGCTCACTGCAATCTCTGCTTCCCAGGTTTAAGTGATTCTTCAAGTGATTCTCCTGCCTCAGCCTCCTGAGTAGCTGGGACTACAGGCACGTGTCACCATGCCTTGCTAATTTTTTGTATTTTTTTTTAGTTCAGACAGGTTTCATGGTATTAGCCAGGATGGTCTCGATCTCCTGACCTCGTGATCCACCCACCTCGGCCTCCCAAAGTGCTGGGATTACAGGCATGAGCCACCATGCCCGGCGTTTTTGTATTTTTCGTAATGGGGTGGTGTTGCCAATTTTCCAGCTTGATCTTGAACTCCTGGGCTCAAGCAATCCTCCAGCTTTTGCCTCCCAAACTGCTGGGATTACAGGCGTGAGCCACTGCACAGGGCCTGAACACACTTCTTTACTCACATAAGCTGTCTTTCCCAACTGCCTTAGTTGCCATCCAGCTATTTTAGCAGCCTCAAATGGAGTGAGAGGGAAACCAGATAATCACGTGGGTAAATTGCTCACAGCTGCAGCAGCTGACCCTGGCCTACCAGGCTACTGCTGCTGTGTCTGGGTGGATAATTTCCTCTTTTAGAACTTTAGTCAGAGCTCTCCAACAATTTCAACACTAAAGCCCTCTTTCTTTTTCTTTTGTTTTAAAAATGGATTTATATAACACTGTGCCATATACAAAGCAGTTTTACATACGTTATCTTGTTAATCCTCCCAGTTGCTTGAGAGTAGCTATGATTATCTCATCCTTCAGTAGAAGGCAGTAGCGGAGACATAAAGACAGACCATAAAGACAGAATTTGGAATCTGCAGCAAAGGAGGTTAGAGGCCACATCTAGGCAGGAATTAACTGTATCTCTCCAGAAATTAAGGTAATTGGTAGAGATCAGCCTAGGCCTAGAATAGCCCAGCTGGAAAGGAAAGGGGAAACAAGGGAAGAGGAAAGGGAACGAAGAAAAAGAAGTGTGTGTGGTGGCTAACTGGGTGTGGTGGCTCATGCCTGTAATCCCAGCACTTTGCCAGGCTGAGAGGGGAGGATTGCCTGAGTACAGGAGTTTGGGCAACATAGTAAGATCCTGTCTCTTAATGAAAAAGAAGGTACTGGTGATTGAGGCTAAAGGCAAGATTATGTAGAGGAGGAAAAATATTTTTTTTTCTTTACCTTTCATGAGTTCTTACTTGGGATCTGTTGTAACAAAGGACAGATTAACAAGAGAAAAATAAACAGAAGTTTAATACTATGTATGCCCTCTGTAATACATATTATTACATAAGGTGAAAATTGGGTGAAAATCCAGAGAAATGAGTAAATCTCTAGGATAGATCTCAAAAGAGTAGTTCATGTCAGTCATATAAGAATAAAGAAAAAAAAAGGAGTAGTTCAAATCAGGCGTGGTGGCTCACGCCTATAATCCCAGCACTTTGGGAGACTGAGGTGGGTAGATCACTTGAGGCCAAGAGCTCTAGACCAGCCTGGCCAACGTGGTGAAACCCCATCTCTACTAAAAATACAAAAATTAGCCAGGTGTGGTGGTGTGTGCCTGTAATCCCAGCTACTCGAGAGGTCGAGGCAAGAGAATCGCTTGAGCTCAGTAGACACAGCCTGTGGTGAGCCGAGATCTCAGCATTACAGTCCAGCCTGGACGATGAAGCAAGACTCTGTCTCAAAAAAAAAAAAAAAAAAAAAAAAAAAAGGTAGGGGTGTAGTTCAGACTTCAGGCTTAAATATTATTATTCTCTGAAACAAAGAAAAAAAGATATAACTCAGTTAAGACCAGAGGACCAGGAAAAGCACGTTATACAAGTGTAAAGTTTGTTATGCAGATTTAGGTCATCACCTTCTCCATTTATTACAAGTCTCTAGTGACTTAACTTTCTTTCTGTTCCTGGTGCAGAGAGGGAGAGACTTTAACAGAGGGGCATTTCTCAGCTGGGCATGGTGGCTCACACTTGTAATCCTAACGCTTTTAGAGGCCAAGGCAGGAGGATTGCTGGAGCCTAGGAATTTGAGACCAGCCTGGGCAATGTAGCAAAATCCATCTCTTAAAAAAAAAAAAAAAAAAAAAAAAAACCTTAAAATAAGGACAAAGAGACATTTCCTTTACAGATGTACATTTTTAAAAGGACAACTTTTTGGAGCTACCATTGTGTGTGCAGCTTCTCAAAATAACCAGTACCAAACAGTCCTTATGCCGGCTAGCCATATTTTCGGGTGGTGTGTCCCGAGCTCCATCAAGTGCAACTTTCTCAAGACTATATGGCATTAAGAAAAAAATAATTGACACATTTTAGAAGGGTAGGGAAAACTTTGTTTAAGATGATTACAATGGGGTGTTGCAGTAGGGAAGACAGATTGGGCTCAACTGAAAATACAGGGACAAGGGCACAGTGAGGAGTCAGTGGACGGAAAATTACTGAACAGGAGATGTAGGGTGGGGAGATTCTTGCTCAAGGCAGGCCAAGGACTTAGAAATCAAAGGTGGAGATAACAAACTTGATTGGGTATCAAGGGTGAGGATCGTCAGTACACTGACTTATCAGAGTTCTTTGCTAAAACTAGGCTGGGTAAGCCAAGGATGGCGGGTGGAGGGGAGGGGAAGGGAGCAGCAAGGTGAAGGCCTAGTAGAAAAGAGGGCTCAAAGGAGCCTGACCGAAACTTGGTCTGGGAGAGCGTCTGTCAGAGCCAACCTAGCCTTGCTTGCCCACCCACCCTGACTCTCTAGCGCAGCTCTCCTACTCTGCTACTCATGCTCCTTATTTTTTTTTGAGTTGGAGTCTCACTTTGTTGCCCAGGCTGGAGTATAGTGAGCCAAGATTGCACTGGGTTCAAGCGATTCTTCTGCCTCGGCCTCTGGAGTAGCTGGGATTACAGGCACATGCCACCACGCCTGGCTAATTTTTGTATTTTTAACAGAGATGGGGTTTCACCATATTGGCCAGGCTGGTCATGAACTCCTGACCTTAGGAAATCCGCCTGCCTGACCATCCCAAAGTACTGGGATTGCAGGCGTGAGCCATCGCTCCCAGCCCCCTACTCATGCTCTCTTGATATGCATTTGCTAACTTCTTGCTGAGAAGAAGACTTTCAAGTCAAGAAGAAGAAATGGAGGAGACTTTTCTTTACAGATGGTATCTTAGCCTTTCTTTACCCTTAGCTAGAGTGTAAATGCTTTAAGGGTAGAGGATTTTTGTTCATCTCTGTATTCCTATTGGTTTGGCATACACACACACACACACACACACACACACACATACACACATAACCTACTCAGCAAAAATGTGTTGAATGAAGAAGTGACAAAAGTGACCACTTACTGAAGACTTGGCCTTTGCTGGGCTCAACAGGCTTTCTTTGAATATAAGCAGCTCCAATCATCACTTCCTTTCAATATATGGCAGAGCCCACTGACAGTTAAACGAAATGTTGAAAACAAGGGAACCTGAAGAGGAACTGAAGCAACTCTGGGGATCCAGGAACCAGGAACTAGTGACCCATGGCCAGGTGAATCAGCTGTTTTCTGCATATGCAGTTACTTTCTCCAGATGCTGATGTTCTAGAGAGGGACCCTTATTGGCTGAGTGCCATCACAGGCTCACCTCTTGACCCTGGGTGGGAACACTTTGACTGACAGATTCACCAAGTGGGAGAAGGGCGAGTCATTCCACTCTCCCCACTCACACTCTGCAAAAAAAAAAAGAAAGAAAAAGCAAGGCCAGCAATCCATGCACTTGATGCTTTTATCTCTCTCTTCGAATTTTATTTCTTTTTTTTTCTTTTTTTTTTCGAGACAGTCTTACTCTGTCGCCCAGGCTGGAAGGCTGGAGTGCAATGGTGTGATCTCAGCTCACTGCAACCTCCACCTCCTGGGTTCAAGTGATTCTCCTGCCTCAGCCTCCTGAGTAGCTGTGATTACAAGCACTCACCACCATGCCCTGCTAATTTTGTATTTTTAGTAGAGACAGGGTTTCACCAATGTTGGCCAGACTGGTCTCGATCTCTTGACCTCAGGTGATCTACCCACCTGGGCCTCCCAAAGTGCTGGGATTACAGGCATGAGCTACTGCACCCTGGCCTCATTTTTCATCAGATGGAGTCTCATTCTGTCACCCAGGCTGGAGTGCAGGGGCAAGATCTTGGCTCACTGCAACCTCCACCTCCCGGATTCAAGCGATTCTCCTGCCTCAACTTTCCAAGTAGCTGGGATTACAGGTGCATGCCACCACGCCCAGCTAATTTTTTGTATTTTTGGTAGAGATGGGGTTTTGCCATATTGGCCAGGCTTGTCTCAAACTCCTGACCTCAAGTGATTCCCCTGTGTTGGCCTCCCGAAGTACTGGGGAATTATAGGCATGAGCCACCGCTCCCGACCATCTCTCTCCTTTTTTAGAAGATGACATTGAGGCATTTGCAACTGGCATAATCATTCTTAGCTCCTAAATGTTAAACTCTGAAAAGAAAGAAAAAAAGCCGGGTAGAGTATTTTCTCAATCTACTTTCAATATTTAACATTTCAAGTGTAATCTTAGCAGCAGCCGTAATCTAAGCTAATTTTTTACTTTCCCAATTTAGACTTTCTGGGCATTTTCTCACTGTGCTCACTCATATGCTTTGGCCCTGTGTTACTTTTTATTATAGTTGAATCCAATGCAGGAGGAAAAATAGACACAGCCAGAATACTGCTGTAATGTAAATAGAAAGGAACAGGTTGCTTGATAGAGGGCTAAGACGCTGGCACACAATACAGTGTTGTTTCAGGTTAAAGGAAAATGTACCTAGAACAGCACCAAGCCTTAACTTTTCGGGAAGTATGAAAGGAGTACAGGATGCCTTATCTTATGTAATCTTCTGAAAGAAGAGTGTTATGCACACAGACCAGAGGTTTTTTGTTTTTTTTATCTCTTTTTTTTCCTTTTTTCTTTTTTTTATTTTAAAGATGGGGTCTTGGCTGGGCACAGTGGCTCACACATGTAATTCCAGCACTTTGGGAGGTCGAGGTGGGTGGATCACAAGGTTGGGAGTTCGAGACCAACCTGGCTAACATGGTGAAACCCTGTCTCTACTAAAAATATAAAATTAGCCTGGTGTGGTGTTGGGTGCCTGTAATCCCATCTACTTGGGAGGCTGAGGCAGGAGAATCACTTGAACCCGGGAGGCAGAGGTTGCAGTGAGCCGAGACCAGGCCACTACAATGGAATGAGACTCTGTCTCTAAAAGAAAAGGCCCGGGAGGGGGGGGTGCTCTTGCTGTACTGCCAGGCTGATCTTGAACTCCTGAAGTCAAGTGATCCTCCCACCTCAGCCTCCAAAAGTTCTGGGATTATGGGGATGAACCACCGTGTCCATTTGAGGTTTTCCTTTTGTAAACAATGTCATATCTATGACGTTAGTGCGATCTTTGTCCATCGTATATAAACTGCTTCTTGAGGTACAATCTATGCTGGCTTTTGAAGCCTGTGTTCCTACCCACTCTTGCCTCAGTCCTGACAGCTTGTCACCCAGTGTCCCCTGCAGTATGTGGTCCTCACTTTGTCCAAGCATGCACTTTTACAAGAGCACACAGAAATCTTAAAACACAGGCACAAGATCTCTGTGCAGCTGAGGTATGTTTAAAGTGTGCAGTCTCGTACTGAGTGCTCAGTGTGGCCTTATCTGGTCATTTAAATCCTCATCTGGGTTTAAGTGGTCATTTTCAGTGGGGCCTGCAGGCTGAGGTCTCAGGCTCACTCAGGATTCTCAATCTCCTGGGTGGAACAGGGAGTTCAAACCGCGATTCTGATATGCTCCATCTCGCCCCTTCCCGTCAAGGAGTGCTGTGTTATTAAGTTCCAGTTCCTGATGAATAGGAGCTAGATCACAGTAGTCAATGGGAGGAGGGGGCTGAGGGACAAGGGGACCAAAATTGAGAGGCTCTCCTTTAAGCAGTGAATTGTTTACCTTCTCTTTCCATCGCAGATCTTTTTTCTTTCTTTTTTTTTTTGAGATGAGTTTCGCTCTTGTTGCCCAGGCTGGAGTGCAATGGTGCGATCTCGGCTCACTGCAACCTCCGCCTCCTGAGTTCAAGGGATTCTCCTGCCTCGCCTCTGAATAGCTGGGACTACAGGCACCCACCACCACACCTGGCTAGTTTTGTATTTTTAGTACAGATGGGGTTCCTCCATGTTGGTCAGGATGGTTTCGAACTCCCGACCTCAGGTGATCTGCTTGCCTCGGCCTCCCAAAGTGCTGGGATTACAGGCGTGAGCCACCGCACCTGGCCACAGACCATTTTTTTTTTTTCTAGCCCTGATCCTTGGGTCAACCTTGGGTGAGCTTCTAGTGTCAGCCCTCTCCCAGCCGGGTGGCTAGGGTGTTTGGGCTGGGATTTCTGTCTGGGACCCAGGCTTTCGTTACGCAGGTATAAATAACGATTATTCTCAGTCATTTTAGCCTTGCTGCACTGCTGTCTCTCATGATTCTTCCTCTAGAATTTTTCCACTAGCCTCTTCTGGCTTTTGGTTCTGAGCTGCTTGCTTTAACTCAGTTTCTCTTAGCTGATACTCTCATCTCAGATAGTATATCTGGGTAAGTTCTTGTGTTTGGCTCTCTGGTTCTTTGGAAAATCTTCTTTCTATCTTCTTTCTCCCTGATCCTGACTCACCCCCAATCCGGCCAGGAATGGATAAACAAGTCCAAGTATGTTAATACCAGGGAGTAACTACCAGGAATAAAATTGAGCATAAATAAACTCATCAGTGTGACCACGGAACAGTATCAGGATGAAATTTAAGTAGTCTCACTCTCACGCACATACATCTATCCTGGTTACGACTGGAAAAATATGTGTGTTGATTAATGTTCATAATTGGGTTTGATTTAGAGAGTAATGTTTCAAAAAATTATTTGTAGGTTATTTTTAAATTAACATTTTAAAGGCTAGAACCTTTTTTTTTTTTTTTTTTTTTTTTTTGAGATGGAGTCTGGCTCTGTCACCCAGGCTGGAGTGCAATGGCGTGATCTCACTTCACTACAACCTCTGCCTCCTGGGTTCAAGCAATTCTCCTGCCTCAGCCGCCCGAGTAGCTGGGATTACAAGCATGTACCACCACACCCGGCTAAGTTTTTTGTATTTTTAGTAGAGACAGGGTTTCACCATTTTGGTCAGACTAGTCTCAAATTCCTGGCCTTGTGATCCACTCACCTTGGCCTCCCAAATTGCTGGGATTACAGACGTGAGCCATGGTGCCTGGCCCTGAAGGCTAGAACCTTTCATACAGCTTTTTTTATTTTCTTTTGAGATGGAATCTTGCTCTGTTGCCCAGGCTGAATTCAGTGGTGCGATCTTGGCTCATTGCAACCTCTGCCCCCCAAGCACAAGGGATTCTCCCACCTCAGCCTCCTGAGTAGCTTGGACTACAGGTGTGGCTAATTTTTGTATTTTTCATAGATACAGGGTTTCACAATGTTGCCCAGGCTGGTCTTTAACTCCTGACCTCAAGTGATGCGCCCACCTCTACCTCCCAAAATGCTGGGATTACAGGTGTGAGCCACCGTGCCCAGCCCAGCTTTTTTTTTCTAGAAAGCTTCTCATTACTTTCTTTCTCCTCTAAGTAATGACATTTGACCCAACAAGGAGCTCACTCTACCCCCTTCCATCCAAGAAAGGCCTGCGTATCAGGGTTCATATCTTTAAATTTTATTTAGCCACTCCCTCGACTGTCCCGAGTTTTGGTCATATTGGCAATTGGCAAAGCCTCCAGGTCACCAGGGAAAGTGTGGGTGTTGTTTTTGCCCCATTAGCTCACTCCTGCGACTGTGAAATCTTTCTTGGTGCTGAAAACATAACCTCAAAGGGGCATTCCCATTAAATGGGAACGTAATGTGCTTCCTCATCAAAATAAGGCAAATGGGATGGGGGAGATAGTGTGAGAAAAACTGCAACAACTCTTGGTCATTTGCTTTGTTCAAGACAAGTGTCATCTTCTATGGCAAATGGCTTTCAAAGTGTACCCGATGAAAGGGTGAGCTTTGTTGGTTGGATGTTCTGTTCCTTTTTTTTTTTTTTTTTTTGGGAGGGGACGGAGTTTCGCTCTTGTTGCCCAGGCTGGAGTGCAATGGCGCATTCTTGGCTCACGGAAACCTCTGCCTCCTGGATTCAAGTGATTCTCCTGTCTCCCCCTCCCAAGTATCTGGCATTACTGGCATGTGCCACCATGTCTGGCTAATTTTTTTGTATTTTTATTGGAGACGGGGTTTCACCAAGTTGTCCAGGATGGTCTCGATCTTTTGACCTCGTGATCCACCCGCCTCAGCCTCCCAAAGTGCTGGGATTACAGGCTGAGCCACCGCGCCCGGCCTGGATGTTCTGTTCTTGTGGAAATCAGCCACTAGACTACTGCTACCCAGTGAAAATGTGCTAGGAGCCACCAAGACAATCTATGATTTTAAATTTTCTAGTAGGAATAGCAAAGAAAAGGAGGAATAGGTTAAATTAATCTTCGTAATATACTTTAACTCGCCGTCTCCAAAATATTATCATTTTAAAATACAATTTACATGAAAAATATAAATTAGCTACTTTACATTTCTTTATACTAAGTCTTCAAAATCCCGTGTGTATTTTACACTTAATCAGACTCCCATTTCAAGGCTCACGTGGCTAGTGGCCGCCATCTTGGAAAACACAGCGCTAGACCGTTCTGAAACCAGCAGAGGGCAGCATGGTGTCCTGGCCAGTGTGTGTTTCCTTTTTCCTTTTTCTTTTCTTTTCTTTCTTTCTTTTTTTTGAGATGGAGTTTTGTTGTTGTTGTCCAGGCTGGAGTGCAATGGCACAATCTCGGCTCACTGCAACCTCCGCCTCCCGGGTTCAGGCGATTCTGCTGCCTCAGCCTCCTAAGCCATTGGGATTACAGGACAGCCGGCTAATTTTTGTATTTTTAATGGAGACGAGGCTTCACCATGTTGGCCAGGCTGCTCTCGAACTCCTGACCTCAGATGATCCATCCGCCTCGGCCTCCCAAAGTGCTAGGATTACAGGCCTGAGCTACCTGGCCTGGCCGTATTTCATTTTTCAGCCCCTTATCTCTGTGATCTTTGTTCCTCTGTCTCAGATTTCTGATCCCTGTATTTTTACAATGCCAGTTTGGACATCTAAATAAAGTGGTTACCAGCCACATATGTGACAACAAATGTTCTCCCTTCCCCAGCACCATGATTTCACAATCCTATTTTCTTTCTCTCAGTTTTTCGTGAGGAAGCTAAAGCCCAAAGGTATTAGGAAGTCATCCAAAGAAAGCACAGTAAGTGGCACTAGGAGAAATAGAGCTATGGTGTTTGACTCCAGAGTCCAAGTTCCAAACAACTGCGCTACGGCCGCCATGAGAAACAATTCCTGTGCTGTTTTAGGTTCTCCTAAAGAATCAAAACAATGTACATCAAACTGCTAATGTATGGCTTCCAAACTGAATTTACACGATTCTACACTGCCAATTACATTGTAGGAAGAGTCTATTCGGGTCCAGTTACAGCTTCAATTTTCTACTTCTTCTTTCCTCTGTTTTTGCCTTTGATTTTTTTAATATTTCCGGAAGTCAAAAATGTAGGATTGGCACAGTAGCTCACGCCTGTATTCCCAGCACTTTGGGAGGCCGAGGCAGGCAATCCTTTGAGCCCAGGAAGTCAAGATAAGCCTGGGCAACGTGAAACGCCACCTCTACAAAATATCAAAATAATTAGCCAGGTGTGGTGGTGCACGTCTATAGTCCCAATTACTCAGGAGGCTGAGATAAGAGGATCCCCTGAGTCTGGAAAAGTCGAAGTTACAGTGAGCAGTGATTGTGTCACTGTACTTCAGCCTAGGCAACACAGCAACACAGCAAGCAAGACCGTGCCTCAAAAAAAAAAAAAAAAATGTAGCTGGCTCTCACTGTTTAGACTAGACTTGATTTTGGCAGTTCTCTTAAATTCCTAATCTTCAGGTCGTGCTTGGTGACTCATGCCTGTAATCCCAGCACTTTGGGAAGCTGAGGCAGGTGAATCACAAGGTCAGGAGTTCGAGACTAGCCTGGCCAAAATGGTGAAACCCCGTCTCTACTAAAAATACAAAAAATTAGCTGGGTATGATGGCAGGCGCCTGTAATTCCAGCTACTCGGGAGGCTGAGGCAGGAGAATCACTTGAATCCAGGAGGGAGAAGTGGAAGTTGCAGTGAGCTGAGATCATGACATTGCACTCTAGCCAGGGTGACAGTGCAAGACTCCATCTCAAAAAAAAAAAAAAAAAAATTCATTGTCTTTATTGTGGAGTCCTTTGGAGTTTTACTGGCAGCAGAACAATATTATTAATGGCATATTAGCATTATTGAGACCCTGTCTTTCAGGGAGCTATTGGTTTCTACATATTTATTAATTTCACTTGCTTTGGATAAAAGAATATGTTATTGTAGTTTCTTTTCCACAAATGGAAAAATAGAGGCCTAAGGACTGAACATAATGTAACTGAAGATTCCTCTGTTCTGTTCCAGTCTGAGCCACATTGCTAGAAGGCATGTCTTCCAATAGCTTGACTTCCTGTCTAAGCAGCTTCATGGCTTCTGAGTCAAGCATAGTTTGTTACATAATACGGGCTTCACATAGATAGAAAGTGTTTGTTTCCTAAGCTTTTGATCTTATGTCTCCAGACTTGAATTTGGGCTATCTGGATTGTGTTTAGCAACAAATAACAGAAAGTGCAGTAAAGACAGTTTAGGCAGTGAGGTTTCTCTGCCGCCTGAAGTGAGATGCCCCGAGGTCTAGAATCCCAGGCTGACGCTGAGACTCCGACACAGGCACTGTCCATCTCTCTCTGTTGTTCTTAGTGTGCGCCAGGCCTCATGTCTGCACTCTGGGCAGGAAGAACAGGGAATGACAGAGTTAAGAGCACAGAGGTGTCACCTAGCAAGACTTTGCTTTTTATCTGGGAAGAGTCGTCTGTCCCAGGGATTTCATCCTACATCTCATGGGCCAGAACTGTGTCACATGGTCACCTCCATGCTGGAAGGCAGTTGGTGACTCTCATGGTTTTGGCTGGGCACATCTACTGCCCTCAGCAAAATTCTTAAGAAGGAAGAAAGGGAGGTTGGGTTTGAATAAGCAGCTACCACTGTCAGCCACAAGGACAAATGTCTTTTTCATTAAAACACTAAGCAAACTTCCTTATGAAACATACGCTTTTAAGGAGCAACTTTCTTCCTGTGTCCACACAAAGAGTTCCTTATAGCTCTAAGCTAGATTTAAAAGCAGATGGGTATAGCAGTGCTAATATCTCAGCTTTAACAAATGTACCGTGGTTATGTTAACATTTGGGGGTGCTGGATGAAGGATGAAAGGGAGCTATCTGTGCTATATTTGCAGCTTTTTCTTTTTTTCTTTTTTTTGAGATGGACTCTTGCTCTGTCTCCCAGGCTGGAGTGCAGTGGTGCAATCTCAGCTTACTGCAGCCGAGTAGCTGAGATTACAGGTGCGCAGCACCACGCTCAGGTAATTTTTGTATTTATTTACTTATTTTTTTGAAACAGAGTCTCACACTGTCTCCCAAGCTGGAATGCAGTGGTGCCGTCTTGACTCACTGCAACCTCCACCTTCCAGGTTCAAGCGATTCTCCTGCTTTAGCCACTCAGGTAGCTGGGATTACAGGCACCCACCACCATGCTCAGCTAATTTTTTGTGTTTTTATTAGAGTTGGATTTCAGCATGTTGGCCAGGCTCATCTCAAACTCCTGACCTCAAGTGATCTGCTTGCCTTGGCCTTCCAAAGTTCTGAGATTATAGGCGTGAGCCACCATGTCTAGCCTTTGCAGCTTTTCTATAAATCTAGTTATTCTAAAATACAAAATTTATTTTTTAAAAAGTAGGTGAGTTTTTTCCTCTGCGTCTTCTATCCATTTTAAAGCTATGAACAATATAGAAAATATATAAAGACAGTTTAAAAAAAAAAGACTATGTATTGCCACTACTTTACAGAAAAATTCCTTTTCTGAACTTCAGCCTCTTCCTCCTTTGAGGTTCTGTTGACTTATTATCTCTTCAGTCTCAAAAGCAGCACCTGATAAATTACTGTGCAGTAAATCACCAACAGGTTAATATTGTAACTTTCCTGGGAATACTAAGAAAATGCCGAGCAGGAATGAGGCTTTGGGAAGGAATTTTCACACCTTGGGGTTCCTGGGAAGGATTTTATTTCAGTATCCTCAGTATCACACTCAGTGTTCTCTGTGTTGCTAGCTCTGCTGAATTTATCTGATTGAGGTAGGATGCCTCCTTTTCCCCCAAGATCACCTAGAGTTACTTCTGGACTCTTCTATATAAATAAGGTCTGAAAAGTCTTCTACCTTGGAAAGATATCCTTTCTGTCCTGACACCCTGGGCCCTTGCTTGAAAGCACACATGGCTAATATTTCTGGAATGCTTCTATAGACCAGGGACTCTACTAGGCCTTTTATTTTATTTTTAAGTTTTGTTTTATTAAAAAAAAAGTTTTATTTTTATTATACTTTACATGCCGGGGTACATGTGCAGAATGTGCAGGTTTGTTACATAGGTAAACGCGTGCCATGGTGGTTTGCTGCACCCATCAACCTGTCATCTACCTTAGGTATTTCTCCCAATGCTATCCCTCCCCTAGCTCCCCACCCCCCAACAGGCCCCAGTGTGTGTTGTTCCCCTTCCTGTGTCCATGTGTTCTCATTGTTCAACTCCCACACATGCGGTGTTTGGTTTTCTGTTCTGTGTTAGTTTGCTGAGAATGATGGTTTCCAGCTTCATCTATGTCCCTGAGGACATTGTTTGCTTTTTTCTTGTAAATTTGTATAAGTTCCTTGTAGGTTCTGGATATTAGCCCTTTGTCAGATGAATAGATTGCAAAAATTTTCTCCCATTCTGTAGGCTGCCTGTTCACTCTGATGATAGTTTCTTTTGCTGTGCAGAAGCTCTTTAGTTTAATTAGATCCCATTTGTCAGTTTTGGCTTTTGTTGCCATTGCTTTTGGTGTTTTAGTCATGAAGTCTTTGCCCATGCCTATGTCCTGAATGGTATTGTCTAGGTTTTCTTCTAGGGTTTTTATGGTTTTAGGTCTTACGTTTAAGTCTTTAATCCATCCTGAGCTAATTTTTGTATAAGGTGTAAGGAAGAGGTCCAGTTTCAGTTTTCTGCATATGGCTAGCCTGTTTTCTGAACACCATTTATTTTTTATTTATTTATTTAATTTTTTTAGAGATGGGGTCTCCCTATGTTGCCCAGGTTGGAGTGCAGTGGCTATTCACAGGTGCGATCCCACTACTGATCAGCACAGGAGTTTTGGCCTGCTCAATTTCCGACCTGGGCCGGTTCACCCCTCCTTAGGTAACCTGCTGGTCCCCCGCTCCCAGGAGGTAACCATATTGATGCTGAACTTAGTGTGGACACCCGACCGGCATAGCACACTACAGCCCAGAACTCCTGAACTCAAGTGATCCTCCAGCCTCAGCCTCCTGAGTAGCTGAGACTACAGGGATGTGCCACTGCACCCGGCCCAACACCATTTATTAAATGGGAAATTCTTTCCCCATTGCTTGTTTTTGTCAGGTTTGTCAAAGATCAGATGGTTGTAGATATGTGGCATTATTTCTGAGGCCCCTGTTCTATTCCATTGGTCTATATGTCTGTTTTGGTACCAGTGCTATGCTGTTTTGGTTACTGTAGCCTTGTATCATAGTTTGAAGTCAGGTAGCATGATACCTTCAGCTTTGTTCTTTTTGCTTAGGATTGTCTTGGCTATATGGGCTCTTTTTTGGTTCCATGTGAAATTTAAAGTAGTTTTTTCTAATTTGTGAAGAAAGTCAATGGTAGCTTGATAGGGATAGCATTAAATCTATAAATTACTCTGGGCAGTATGGCCATTTTCATGATATTGATTCTTCCTATCCATGAGCATGGAATGTTTTTCCATTTGTTTGTGTCCTCTCTTATTTCCTTGAGTAGTGGTTTGTAGTTCTCCTTGAAGAGGTCATTCACATACCTTGTAAGTTATATTCCTAGGTATTTTATTTTCTTTGTAGCAATTGTGAATGGGAGTTCACTCATGATTTGGCTCTCTGTTTGTCTATTATCAGTGTATAGAAATGCTTATGATTTTCCCACATTGATTTTGTATACTGAGACTTCACTGAAGTTGCTTCTTAGCTCAAGGAAATTTTGGGCTAAGATGATGGGGTTTTCTAAATATACAATTATATCATCTGCAAACAGAGACAATTTGATTCCTCTTTTTCTATTTGAATACCCTTTATTTCTTTCTCTTGCCCGATTGCCCTGGCCAGAACTTTCAATACTATGTTGAATAGCAGTGAGAGAGGGCATCCTTGTCTGGTGCTGGCTTTCAAAGGGAATGCTTCCAGCTTTTGCCCATTTAGTATGATATTGGCTATGGATTTGTTATAAATAGCTCTTATTATTTTGAGATACTTCCATTAATACCTAGTTTATTGAGAGTTTTTAGCATGAGGGGGTGTTGAATTTTTTTGAAGGCCTTTTCTGCATCTATTGACATAATTATGTGGATATTCCATTTGACAGACAATAATTTGTTTTTAGGCTTCTCTGCATTTACATTACCATATAGTCCCTGATAAACAAGATCATCTCTGAAAATTCTACCTTTTTTTCTGCATGTTATCACAGTAGAGGTTCTTTCTAGTCTTTGGAATGTACCCAGCTATTATTTAATGATACCAACAGAAGAATAAAACATAGTTTGCCATTCCAACTGTTCATTGCCTTTACATTTCTGGCGGTAAGATGCAGAAGCTACAGCACTCAAAATCACAGGGTCATATTTGGTTTTCTTCTATCTTTACTAAAGTTACTTTGAATCCTTTTACCTCTTTTCCATCCTCTGGCCTCCTTTCCATCAATTAAATAAGTGTAAGTGGGTTATAACTTTGTGAATGTGAAGTGTTTTGTTTTAGTAATATCAGTTAATAGGACTTCATGCCCTACAATCAATTTCCTGCTTTTATATCCTCTTCTTAATGTTGTCAAAGCTAAGGAAGTAATTATTTTAGTCCTCTGACTCACTGCTGTTATTGCCTTTTGGAGAGTTTTGTATCCCAAGCAGCTAGCACTGTCCTTATGGAGTAGGCACTTAAAAATGATTGCTTAATGTTTTTGATTCAAGGACTTTTGCTGCTTTAGGAAATAGGGCTCCTTCAACTCCTGCTTCCATTTAGGATGGCTTGGAACGGTAGAGATGGCCTTAAGTATAACTCGGATTTTCTTTCCTTTTTTTTTTTTTTTCAAAAAAAAAAAAAAAAAAAAACTTTTACTCTTGGTTTGGGTGTGTATGCAAAGGTTTGTTACATAAGTAAACACGTGTCACAGGGGGTTATTGTACATATTATTCCATGACCCAGGTGATGCCCGGTACCCAATAGTTATCTTTTTCTCTCCTCTCCTCCTCCCAACTTCTCCCGTCATGTAGACCCCAGCATCTGGTCTTTTTTTTTTTTTTTTCTTTTTAAGACGGGGTTTCACCGTGTGGTGACAGAGTCTTGCTCTGTTTCCCAGGCTGGAGTGCAGTGTTGTGCTCTCAGCTCACTGCAACCTCCGTCTCCCAGGTTCAAGTTATTCTTGTGCCTCGGCCTCCCGAGTACCTGGGATTACAGGCATGCACCACCACCTCCAGATAATTTTTTGTATTTTTAATAGAGATGGGGTTTTGCTGTGTTTGCCAGGCTGGTCTCAAACCCCTGGCCTCAAGTGATCTGCCTACCTCAGACTCCCAAAGCAGTGAGATTACAGGCATGAGCCACTGCACCCGGCTGTTGTTTCCTTCTTTGCATTCATCAGTTCTTATTGTTTAGCTCCCACTTCTAAGTGAGAACATGCAGTATTTGATTTTCTGTTCCTGTGTAAGTTTACTAAGGTTAATAGCCTCCAGTCAGATTTTCTTAAAGAAAAAAAAAAAGCTTTAACTTTTCTATTGTAACTCGTTCTTAATTAAGGTTTTCCTACACATGCATGATTAAAAACCATGTTATGAATATTTCTTCAGTCTTGACTGTTTTTAAATTATGCAACATACTAAATGACATCAGATGCTTGGACTCGATAGGACTGTGATCTAGCAGGACCAGGAAGACAAAACACTGCAAATCTATCCCTAGATGTGTGAAAGAGGTTAAAGCTTATGTCTTGCTGGCAGGAAAATCACAGCACTTTTGTATGCATAATTTACTCACCTTCTGGAAACACCAAGTGTGAGTAATAGTTCTACCATCCGTTTATCCTTGCAGGTTATCGGTGATCTTGAGCAAGGTCTATCAGGGCTAGGTGACTCTTTTAGGAAAAGATACAGAGATTAGTAGTAGATAAGAAAGTAAGAGGAATTAGGTAACATTGAAAGGAAAAAAAAATGTAAGGGAAAAGGAGTAAATGATTGGTTAGAGTGCCATCCTTGGCGACCAGAAAAAAGCGATCCTTCACAGAAGCCCCACCCACCCTTGTGCACTTGGTGAAGTAGTAGGTCAGGCATCTAGTGAGGGTCTTATGTGTTTAAGGTGATCTTGATGACCTTTTTAACTTTGACACTGGTTTGCAGTTGGCCCCATTTTACTGACCTTCCTCAGTGTGTGATAATCATCATCCTGATTCCTCTCTCTAAGTCTGTTTGCAGTCTACTAAGTTGTTTATGTGACCCTAAATCCAAGGCTATCTTTTAAAAATTTTTCATGATGGGCATTCCAGGGAACAGTTGATGTCTGCACATTCCCTACATGCTATTATCATAGTGCTGGATTCAGTTCACATGGTTCATGGTGCTTATTGTGTTATCTCATTTATGAGCAAACATTTCAAGGATGAATGGAAGTATGTGACCTTCCTCCCTCCAACTAGATAAGTAGACTAAATTTTTTTTTTTTTTTTTTTTTTTTTTTTTTTTTTTTTTGAGATAGAGTCTCACTCTATGACCAGGCTGGAGTGTAGAGGCATGATCTTGGCTCACCGCACCCTCTGCTTCCCAGGTTCAAGCAATTCTCATGCCTCAGCCTCCCAAGTAGCTGAAATTACAGGTACATGCCACCACACCTGGATAATTTTTGTATTTTTAGTAGAGACGGAATTTCACCAGGATGGCCAGACTGATCTCGAACTCCTGGCCTCAAGTGATCCACTCACCTTGGCCTCCCAAAGTGCTAAGATTACAGGCATAAGCTACTGCTCCTGGCTGAAATATTTTTATATTCAATAGAACTTGTAGAATTCAAGATGATATGTTTTTATATTTATTCTTGGACTACATGCATGAGTGGAATGGAAGCCAATTTCCTTCCTTTCAAGTAATCAGCTTCTATTATTTATTTGTCTGCTAAAATCATTCCAATAATATATAAGGGAGGAAAATGTAGTTACATTATCCACAAAAACTAGAATACACGTGTACCGTGTCACTTTATTATTCTAGTAAACTACATGACATTTCCCTCATGATTTCTGCAGTTAAGCAGAACAACGTGTAGGGATCTGTTTTTCTTTGACCAAATAGTGCATTGAGTGCTTCTAGAGTCCCAACTTTCCTAAACGATGAGATCCTCTTGTAAATATATGGCTCTAGCTTTCTGGCTACATCTGCTTTTCTTCCTAGTTTAAGTCCCATTTCATATGAAGCCAAGCCAAGCCCCTAGAGAATTCCACCAAAGCAAAACAGAAGGAAAAAAAAAAAAAAAAAAAGCAAAAGGGAAGGCTTGAAAAGTCCTAGAAATTATAAATTGGATGAGTACCAAATTGTCAGTTTTCAATTACAACTGTTGGTTAAGATCACAATTGGAATATTAGATATTGAATGTAGATACTGAACACTGCTTCTTTGAATCTTTGTCCTGTTTAAAGATAAATAGTCCCAAAGAGCAAAGAATGAAATTTATCAAATGGTATATATTACATTTACTGTAATATGAAGGTCCTGTATATTACTGGGATCTGAGAAATGTAGAATTGGAACACATTTAACACTTACAGGCACAGATTGTTCCCTATGCTTTTTCCTTCCTTCTCTTTATTTTTTTTTTTCAAATCATGGATTTTTTTTTCTGTGTTTAACAGAAAGGAAGTTGTTTATGTAGCAAGGATTTTTATATTCAGTATGGAGAATTACATGTTAATGTGTAGAAAAAAATCAGGCTGAGGCAAGGCGCAGTGACTAACACCTATAAACCTAGCACTTTGGGAGGCCAAGGCAGGTGGATCACCTGAGGTCAGGAGTTTGAGACCAGCCTGGCCAACATGGTAAAACCCTGTCTCTACTAAAAATACAAAAATTAATGGGACATAGTGGTGGATGCCTGTAATCCCAGCTACTAGAGAGGCTGAGGCAGGAGAATTGCTTGAACCCAGGAAGTGAAGGTTGCTGTGAGCCAAGTGCATCATTGCACTCCAGCCTGGGCAACAGAGCAAAAACTCCATCTCAAAAAAAAAAAAAAGAAAGAAAGAAAGAAAAAGAAAAGAAAAAATCAGTCTGGGCACAGTGGCTCATTGCCTGTAATCCTGGCTACTTGGAAGGTAGAGGCAGGACAATCATTTGAACCTGGGAGGCGAAAGTTGCAGTGAGCCAAGATCACATCACTCTGGGTGACACAGCAGGACTCTGTCTCAAAAAAGAAAAAAAAAAAAAAGTGTAGAAAAATATCTACTTTTCTCTGGAATATAAACTCTATGTCATTTAGCTGTTGTTAATTCTTGAGCCTCTACTTATATAATTTTAACACTATAAAAATGATCTTTGACTTTTGTAATCTAGTTACTTCCCAAACCTTGTGTCTCAATGCACTGCTTTCTTTCTTGCTTTCAGTCAACTTCTCAAGTTTGAGTATCTTCCAGTGGTGCACTCATTAAACTTTAGTTGGTTATCTGGTGATGATTTAATATGTTTTTCATAGGTGAAAAGTAATGCAACTGCTTAGAGAAGGGCAATGTGTTCCTTAAAGAAAGTTAGGCTGGGTGTGGTGGCTTATGCCTGTAATCCCAGCACTTTGAGAGGCTGAGGTGGGCGGATCATGAGGTCAGGAGTTCGAGACCAGCCTGGCCAGCATGATGATATCCCGTTTCTACTAAAAATACAAAAAATTAGCCAGGCATGGTGGCACGCACCTTTAGTCTCAGCTACTTTGGAGGCTGAGGCAGGAGAATTGTTTGAACTCAGCTGGCAGAGGTTGCAGTGAGCCAAGATCATGCCACTGCACTCAAGCCTGGGTGACAGAGCGAGACTCTGTCTCAAAAAAGAAAAAAGAAAAAGAAAAAGAAAAAAGAAAGTTAGAAGAATTGTAATTTGAGAATAAGTGGTAAATTAAAAAAAAAAAAAAGGCAGAAAAGAGAGGAAATGAGCAAAGCCTAAAGTCAATCTTTAGAAATCTAAAATGAAGAATTTTTACAATACTATATATCAGATGCCATGCCACATCTCCTACATAAATTATCTCATTTTTTCTTTGCATAGAATGTTGTAAAAAATTGAATGAGTTGTTCAAATACTCAGATAGTAAATGTGGCAGAGCTAGGCTTGTAACTGAAGATATCTGACTTGTACTTTTCATTGTCTGATAGATTTTCTAAAAGTAGGCCAGGTGCGGTGGCTCACGCCTGTAATTCCAGCACTTTGGGCGGCCGAGGCGAGTGGATCACCTGAGGTCAGGTGGTCGAGACCAGCCTGCCCAGCGTTGTGAAACCCTGTCTCTACTAAAAATACAAAAATTAACGAGGCATGATGGTGCATGCCTGTAATCCCAGCTACTCAGGGGACTGAGGCAGGAGAATCGCTTGAACGCAGGAGGCGAAGGTTGCAGTGAGCCAAGATGGAGCCACTGCACTCCAGCCTGGGCAACAGAGTAAGACTCCTTCTTCTCAAAAAAAAAAAAAAAAGGGGTGGGGCGAAGTGGCTCACGCCTGTAATCCTAGCACTTTGGGAGGCCGAGGTGGGTGGATCACCTGAGATCAGGAGTTCAAGACCAGCCTGACCATCAGGGTGAAACTCCATCTTTAAAAAAAAAAAAAGAAATTTCTAAATGTTATTCAGCATAAGGACTGTCAATAAAGTTCCAACTTAATTGTTTTGTTCTTGTGAGAAATGATGTCTCTTTTAGCAGGCTTTGGTATTGGTGAGCATGAAGAGATGAGCAGATGAAGGTGTCATATTTCAATCACAATGTTATGATCAGTAGCTGGGATTGAATATGATACTTAGTAGGTGCTCAGTTTGTCAAACAAATCAATGGATGTCATGTGTGGTTTATTAATGCCGTAATATGGCTGTCTACCGGCACTCCTTTAGCTTTTGAAGCTGTGATTATATATATTAAACCTAAAACTTTACTCAACACAAAGCAAATGTATGAAACTCAATGTTTATATCATTAAACTTTTAATGAGATAAAAAGGCAAAATATTAATAACTTATTGGCAGCAATGCAAGTGATGCATACAACTGTCACTTTTGTATGCTGAGAGGAGAACTCAACTCCACCTATACCGGCCACACAGCTGGGTAAATAAACACACAGCAACCTTTGTTTCAGGGAGCGTGACTGCTCCTGAGACACTCAGAGCCAAATCCATCCTTGAAAACTGAAGTGGGACATTAAATATAATATCCTGTAAAATTGAATTCTCCTAGGCCAAATGGCAGCATATCATCAAGAGATGATGATAACCGTAAAAACAACAGTGGTTGTAAAATAATAAAGGTGTAATTTATTGAGTGCGTACAATGTATTTGGCATTATGCTGAACACTCATAGTTGACTGTCTCATCTGCTCCTTGTGTTACCTGATTCCATCATGTTTGAGGTCACCTATTCTACTGGGGAGAGAATGTGATGAGGAAGGACTATTTAAAGTTAATCTTTGTCTTTGATCTTAGATAGTATGCTTGCCCTGTAGGTTATAGGTGGTATAGAGGTGGGGAGGTATAAGATGGAGACGGGCTATAAATTAAACACTGGGTCAGTAATTAAAGCTGAGAAGATACATAATTAGGTCAACAGTCAAATTTCTACTTGATTTAATAATACTCTTAAAGTACTTTGAAGTCTGTTATAGATTTTTTTTTTATATTTAGAATGCTTTTCTGGAATTATTTATACAGGACTAATCTTTTATATAATTCACTGTACCAAGCGAAAACAGTAGGTGTTAACAAATGTATACAGAGCTATATATTTGCAGGTCACAATTTTAAGATACTGTTGCCAAAGCCAACTTGAGGATTTAAAAAAATCACAATAAACTCAGAAGGTTGCCAGAAACAAATAACTTACCTATGAAATTTTGTTACAGCATTACTGGGTATAGTGATGTAGTAAATTTATGTAAAAGTTTGACCCTCCACAAGAGAGCCGCATTTGTAGCTATCATATCGAAGTGTGATTGGCTAAGTTTTTGGTCCAGGTTGCATTAGGTGAACCTCTTCTGAATCCAAGAATGGTTTGTTTATTTATTATTTATTTTATATTTTATTTTTTGAGACAGTCTCCCCATGTTGCCCAAGCTGGACTTGAACGTCTGGCCTCAAGCGATCCTCCCATCTCCGCCTCCCAAAGTGCAGAGATTACATGCATGAGCATTCATTGATGACTGATTGGTTGATTGAGACAGGATCTCACTCTATTGCCCAGGCTGGAGTGCAGTGGTGTGATCACGGCTCACTGTGTCTTCAATCTTCTAGGATCAAGAGATCCTCCTACCTCAGACTCCTGAGTAGCTGGGACTATAGGCATGTACCACCATGCCTGGTTAATATTTTAATTTCATTTTATTTGTAAGGACAGAATATGTTGCCCAGGCTGGTCTTGAACTGCTGGCCTCATGCTATCCTTCTACCTTGACCTCCCGATGTGTTGGCATTACAAGTGTTAGCCACCACACCTGTCCGGATTATTTATTAAGAGCATGTAGAAATATCACTGATTTAACTGTATTTGTCTTTGAGGCCAACATTATTCATTTGGCCAAAGTGAATATCACCATTTAAAAACTGTGGAATACTCATATGAATTATTATGATGATGATTATTATTATTATTATCATTTTTGAGATGGAGTTTCACTCTTGTTGCCCATGCTGGAGTGAAATGGTGCGATCTTGGCTCACTGCAACCTCTGCCTCCCAGGTTCAAGCAATTCTTCTGCCTCAGCCTCCGGAGTAGCTGGGACTACAGGTGCGGGCCACCACACCCAGCTAATTTTTGTATTTTCAGTAGAGACGGAGTTTCACCATGTTGACCAGGATGGTCTCGATCTCCTGACCTTGTAATCCACCCAGCTTAGCCTCCCAAAGTGCTGGGATTACAGGCATGAGCCACTGCACCCGGCCTCATATGAATCATTAGATTAAATGTTGGCACTGGTGCTCTCATAGTAGGAACCCACATTGTGAGACTTGATATATTTTTTTATTTTTAATTTTTATTATTTTATTTTATTTTTTTAAGACGGGGTTTCACCATGTTGGTCAGGCTGGTCTTGAACTCCCAACCTCAGGTGATCCACCCACCTTGGCCTCCAAAGTGCTTGGATTACAGGCGTGAGCCACGACGCCCGGCCGAGACTTGATATTTACATGACCAGAAGAATTGTTCATTAACATTTGTGGATAATAAATATAGTGACAACCCTAGATTGCATTTGTTGATGTTGACCTAGAGAGGATGTGATGCTGTTTAAAGTAGCAAAACAGACTGTTGGACTAGTTAGCATGCTTGATAAAAAGCATTAATATGATTCTTAATGGGTTATTATTATCTAGATTATTTTCCTAGTGATTTATAACATTCTGAATTTTACAGTCCAATAAAAAGTTGCCAAGACTTAATTTTTTGTTTAACTTCTGTTTTTACCATGTTTTCCTAAAACATTGGGCAAGAAAAGTACCTGGCATGTAGTCAACCTAACTCAATACATGGTAGTTGAATATATGGGTGGATGATCAAACAACAAAAGAGTAGTGAAGGTATAATTTCAGGATAAAGGAAAGCCTTTAAGTGGAACATATTTAGTTTTAGGAAAAACTAAATCCATTGTCTTTAATGTTTCAATTTCCCCATGCCCCAGCAAACCCTTCATGACCTACTGTGAGCCCACAGATTGGTTTTGGGGGAACTGCTGCACAGACTGACGGCTAACTAGTTCAAAGGTAGCTCTCCTCTGCACACACTCCTCATCCCTCTGGCTGTTCTCTCTGGATGATTTACTTCCAGCTATTTCCTGAGCACCTGCTCTGAGCCAAACAGCCTGACCAACGTGGTGAAATCCCATCTCTACTAAAATACAAAAATTAGCCAAGCGTAGTAGTGCATGCCTGCAATCCCAGATACTCAGGAGGCTGAGGCAGAAGAATCGCTTGAACCAGGAGGTGGAGGTTGCAGTGAGCTGAGATTGCGCCACTGCACTCCAGCCTGGGCAACAGAGCAGAACTCCATCTCAAAAATAATAATAATAGTGTTACAGCTCTTTTAGAATTTGTCTAGCAGGCTTTCCGGTTTTTCCCAGAAAGCCCCTTAAAAAAATAATAAAAAATAAATAAAAAGAAAAAGAAAACAAATAGTAATCTAGGATTCAAAAATGACAGAATTAAGACACAATCTATGCCCTCAAGCAGAATGATTTAATTTGGTGAAAGATATGCTCCCTCCTCCCCCCATAAAAGCATTAGGCTACAATACAGTAAATATCAAGAAAAATTGCCTATTACCAGGCACGTGGGTGACAGAAGGAAAGTAAACTCTATCATGGGAGTGAGGTTGGAGAGGATGACATTTTACCATAACTTTAAAGTATTTTCTAACCCCCTGCAACCTATGATTTGTATGACTTTGTAAGCATGCAGTCCATATTGCTTTGGCCTCAGAAACTGTAGCTATGTGACCTTGAGTAGGTTATTCAACCAACTTGAGTCTCATTCTTCCATTATAAAATGAAGATTTCTTTTGGCTGGAACCATCGTCCAGTCATTTGCCAAAATTACGAACACAAAGAGAAAGAGGAGAGGCACCTGATACATGTTCTCAAGGCCTTTTAGAAAACATGGAATTGGCTGGGCCGAGTGGTTCATGCCTGTAACCCCAGTACTTTGGGAGGCTGAGGTGGGTGGATCACTTGAGGCCAGGAGTTCAATACCAGCCTGTCCAACGTGATGAAACCCCATCTCTATGAAAAATACAAAAATTAGCTGGGTGTGATGTTGCACATCTGTAATCCCAGCTATGCGGGAGACTGAGATGGGAGGATCACTTGAGCCTGAGAGGCAGAGGTTGCAGTGAGCCAAGATCATGCCACTGCACTCCAGCTTGGGTGACAGGATGAGACTCCAGCCAAAAATGAAAAGAAAACATGAAGTTGTTCTTTTGGCTGCATACATATGAATCTGTAAGAAAGGCGGAAAAATAAAATGAAGCTGATAGCAGTATCTACCTTACAGAGTGATTGTGGGGACAGTATTATAATAACACTTGTGAAGTGCTTAATACAGTGGTATATAGTAAGTGAATTACTATTATCATTATTATGGCTAAACTTAAGCAGAATGGGATAGAGGTGGCACTCTTTTTGTTTTGGGATTTTTTTTTTTTTTTTTTTGAGACAGAGTCTCACTCTCACATAGACTGGAGTTCAGTGGTGTGATCTCGGCTCACTGCAACCTCTGCCTCCTGGGTTCGAGCAGTTCTTATGCCTCAGCCTCTCGAGTAGCTGAGATTACAGGCATGTGTTACCACATTTGGCTAATTTTCATATTTTTAGTAGAGACAGGGTTTCACCATGTTGGCCAGGCTGGTCTCAAACTTCTGACCTCAGGTGAGCCACCTGCCTTGGCCTCCCAAAGTGCCGGAATTATAGGTGTGAGCCACCGAGCCTGGCCCTAGAGATGTCACTCTTCATGTCTGATGGTAGGGGAGGTTGTGAGAGTGAGGGGGACAAGGAGCATGACAACCCAAATGAAAGATGGCCAAGGATCTAGATAGAATTTTTCTCCAAAGAATGAATATAATTGGATAATAACCACACGAAAACATGTCAACATCATTAGCCATCTGAGAAATGCACATCAAAACCACAAAGATACCACTTCACACCCTCTAGGATAAGGTGTAATAATAATAATAAAAGACCGACAGTGACAAGTATTGGTTGGGATTTGGAGAACTTGGAACCTCTTTCCCGGTGGTAGGATTGTAACTGGAGCAACAACTTTGGGGAGCAGTCTGTCAGGTTCTCAAATGGCCAAATATTAGAGTGACCATATGATCCTGCCGTCGCACTCCTAGCTATATGCCGAAGAGAAATGAAAACGTAGGTCTACACAAAAACTCATCCAAGCTACTCGGGAGGCTGAGGCAGGAGAATCACTTGAACCCGAGAGGCGGAGGTTGCAGTGAGCCAAGATTTTGCCACTGCACTCCAGCCTGGGTGACAGAGTGAGGCTCCGTCTCAAAAAACAAACAAACAAGCAAACAAATTGAGATGTGTTGCTATGGGACAAGTTCTCTGCTGGGCTGTGGGGACACAGGAATAAGTGAAGCCATGATTACTACCCCAAAAAGCTTAGAGTTTAGAGGGAAAGACAGAGAAGGGGGCAGACGATGAGGGTGCAGTGTTATCAGTGCTTTGCCGGAGGCAACACAGGAATCAGGAGAACACTAGGAAGAGTAGAACTCAGATTGGGAGCAAGGTCAGGCAAAGCTCTCCAGAGGAATTGGTTAGCAGATTTTTTATTTTTTTTATTTTTATTTTTTTTAAGACGGGTTTCACCAGGTCAGTCAGGCTAGTCTTGAACTCCCGGCCTCAGGTGATCCGCCCGCCTTGGCCTCCAAAGTGCTTGGATTACAGGCATGAGCCACTGCTCTCAGCCAGGTTAGCAGATTTTTAAAGTGCATGCCACGTGGGAAACACTTGAGACTGTGGGTGGACGGACGGCAGCTCATGTGGCATCTATGGAGCAGAAGTCTTTCTTGAGAGTGTTACCCCTGTTGCCTGGACTCCTTTGGCTGTAGCACTTAGTGGCCAGGATGCCAGATAATCCTCACTGGCTGTCTTTTCTCCTCAGTGTCCAACAAGCACCCATTTGTGGACAGCAATCTTCTCTACCAGTTCAGAATGAACTTCCGGCGGAGGCGAAGACTGATGGAGCTGCTCAATGAAAAGTCCCCCTCCTCCCAGGAAGCTCATGACAGTCCCTTCTGCCTGAGGAAGCAGAGCCATGACAATCGGAAATCTACCAGCTTTATGTCAGGTATGCCATCCCAGGGTTTATTGGAGCTCATGTGTTTGTCTTTTGAGAAATAATAGAGCCATGACTCACCTTTGTGAAATTCTGTCTCTATCAGAGAGTAGAATTTTTACTTATTCATAACCAAGAAGTTTGAAAAAAAATTCCAAAACCCTAAGTTTTTCTTGGGCCACTAACGTAGATGCCAGGATTCTGTTTTGTAAAACTATGTACTTGAATTATTGAAGACCTCTCAGGCTCTTACTCATACCTTATTTACCATTCATTTACAAACCATTCTTGCCTGGCATGGTGGCATACACCTGTAATCTCAGCTACTTGGGAGGCTGAGGCAGGAGGATCACTTGAGGCCAGGAGTTTGAGACTAGACTGGGCCTTATAGCAAGACTTCATCGGTCCAAAAAATTTTAAAAATAAATAAATATAATGCAAGCGGTTTTTACATATCATTTGATTATTCGATTTTGTAAATCACAACTTTGAAAAACTATCTATTTAAAGATGAATGAGAAGATTATTTCTGTGGGCATTGACAGCAATAACAACAAAAAAGTGACTGGTTAGCCCTGAGGGGAACGATGGTGATTGGATGTAAGGGTGATCTGGCTGTGACAACTGTCACTTCATTGATCGTCGGGGCTGATTCAGCTGATCTGGCTGGCTGGGAGGGTGTAAAAGGAAAATAAAAATGTAATTAATTAATTAACTTATTTATTTATTGAGATGGAATTTCCCTCTTGTTGCCCAGGCTGGAGTGCAATGGTGCGATCTCAGCTCTTGGCAACCTCCGCCTCCTGGGTACAAGTGATTCTCCTGCCTCAGCCTCCCGGATAGCTGGAATTACAGGCATCTGCCACCATGCCCAGCTAATTTTGTATTTTTAGTAGAGATGGGGTTTCTCCATGTTGGTCAGGCTGATCTCGAGCTCCTGACCTCAGGTGATCTGCCTGCCTCAGCCTCCCAAAGTGCTGAGATTACAGGCATGATCCACCGTGCCTGGCCACAACTATATGTATTGAGGCAGAGTGTGGTGGCTCATGCCTATAATCCCAGCACTTTGGAAGGCCAAGACAGGAGGACCACCTGAGGTCAAGCGTTTCAGACCAGCCTGCCCAATAAGGTAAAACCTTTTCTCTACTAAAAATACAGAAATTAGCCAGATGTGGTGGCAGGTGCCTGTAATCTCAGCTACTCAGGAGGCTGAGGCAGGAGAATCAGTTGAACCCGGGAGGCAGAGGTGACAGTGAGCCAAGCCACTGCACTCCAGCCTGGGTGACAGAGCGAGACTCTGTCTCAGAACAAAACAAAACAAAACAAAACAAAACAAAACAAAACAACTATACGTATTGAGACATTTCTGTGCCCCAGGCCCTGCGCAAAGCTTGGTTATATGAATTTTCTCATTGAATTCTTACTGTAACCCTGAGAGAAAGGACCTTTCTTATCCCTATTTTAGAGGTGAAGAGACTAAGGCACAGAGCCATTCAGTGGCTTACGAAAGGTTAGGAAGTAGTGGACAGGGCTCAGTCTACCAGCTGTAGCTAACACCAGTTTAGCTCCTATGAGTTTTGTTTTACTCCAATGCTTCTAATATGCCGCCACCTTCCCGACCCCACACACCCTAGGTTCCTCAGACACAGCCAGCTGGAGGACAGAAAGAAGCATGAGCTTCTGTGGAAAAAGAAAGGCTGGCTGAGGGTCAGGAGCCTAATCCTGTGCTCCCAGGCCAACCTGGTCAGGACAAGAGGACACACCAGATGTATGTCTCCTTAACTTTGCAAACTTCTGCAGAGTAATTTTACTTTCTCACAAGGAAGGCTTTGCCTGTTTCTTGAATGGGCCCAGTAGACCTGAACAAGTGATAAGGATGAGTAGAAGGATGTTGTAACCATGGTAACCTGTATTAGTCCATTCTCTAAATGCTATAAAGGAATACCTGAGATCGAGTAATTTATTAGGTTGGTGCAAAAGTAATCGTGGTTTCTGCCATGAAAAGTAATGGCAAAATGGCAAAAAGTAATGGGGCACAGAAATGTCATACAGTTGTAAGTGATCTCATTATCACCTCCTATTTAGTCCACCAGCTTTAGCTAACATCAGTTTAGCTCCCATGAGGCTATGCACCCAAGCTTTGCTCAGTACCTGGGGCACATGAATTAATTTTATTTTATTATTTTTCTTGAGATGGAATTTCACTCTTGTTGCCCAGGCTAGAGTACAATGGTGCGATCTTGGCTCACCGTAACCTCCCCCTCCTGGGTTCAAGTGATCCCAGGGCGTGTCTCAGCCTCCCGAGTAGCTGGGATTACAGGCATGTGCCACCATGCCCGGCTAGTTTTTGTATTATTAATAGAGACAGAGTTTCTCCATGTTGGTCAGGCTGGTCTTAAACTCCTAACCTCAAGTGATCTGTCCACCTCAGCCCCCAAAGTGCTGGGAATACAGGTGTGAGCCACCAGGCCTGGCCAGAAATTAATTTTAATGGCAAAAACCACGATGACTTTTACACCAACCTAATATAAAGAAAATTAGTTTAATTGGTTCGCGATTCTGTAGGCAATACAGGAAGGATGGTGGCATCTGCTTTTGGGGAGATCTCAGGAAGCTTCCAATCATGGTGGAAGGTGAAGGAGAGCAGGAGTGGCAGGGATTAGGGGTGGAGGTGCCACATACTTTTAAATAATCAGATCTCACAAGAACTCACTATTGGCCAGGCGTGGTGGCTCACACCTGTAATCCTAGCACTTTGGGAGGCCGAGGTGGGTGGGTCACCTGAGGTCAGGAGTTCAAGACCAGCCTGGCCATCATGGTGAAACCCCATCTTTAAAAAAATAAATAAATAAAATACAATCAAAAAAAGAAAAAGAAAAAAAAATAACTATCATGGGGACAGTGTTATGGGGATGACACTAAACCATTCATGAGAATCCACCCCCATGATCCAATCACCTTCCACCAGGCCCCACTTCTAACATCAGGGATTGCCTTTCAACATGAAATTTAGGTGAGGATATATATTCACACCATAACATGACCATAAACACCAGCATTTATTTTGTGCTTCCCATGTGCCAGGCTCCCCATGGTTTCTTTCATTCAGTCATATACCTTCCCCTTGTTGAGAGCCAGCCTACTCCAGGACAGAGAACCGAATCAGAAAATTAAAGACACTGCCTCACATACATGCTCAAAGCCTGAATGTATGCATTAATGTGGTTTTTTTTTTTCCACAAGACAGAGTCTTGCTCTGTCACCCAGGCTGGAGTGCAATGGCTCAATCTTGGCTCACTGCAATCTCTGCCTCCTGGATTCAAGCAGTTCTCCTGCCTCAGCCTCCCAAGTAGCTGGGATTATAGGCACTTGCCACCATGCCTGGCTAATTTTTGTATTTTTGGTAGAGTCAGGGTTTCATCATGTTGGCCAGGCTGGTCTTGAACTCCTGACCTCGGAATCTGCCCACCTCTGCCTCCCAAAGTGCTGGGATTATAGGCATAAGCCACTGGGCCCGGCTCGATTAATGGTTTTATTTGAAAGCAGAAGGCATTTATTGTACCCTTGATTCATCCCATGTAGCTAACACGTCATTAACATCCCAGCAGGGACTGCTCAACATGGATGTGGTAGTCCTTGAAATAATATCATC
The DNA here is from genome assembly GCA_004027835.1 of Alouatta palliata. NCBI lineage: Eukaryota > Metazoa > Chordata > Mammalia > Primates > Atelidae > Alouatta > Alouatta palliata. The sequence goes on from PVKV010009491.1 coordinate 56,912, forward strand.
CTTTCACGAACATGATATAACCCACACTTTGCACCGATCCTATAAGACAGCATTGTTCTCACTTTACAGTCAGGGAGATAGAGGCTCAGAGAGCTTCCCTGAGGTGACTCAAGTTGTGCTGTAAATGACAGAGCTGGCCAGGCACAGTGGCTCAAGCTTATAATCCTAGTTCTTTGGGAGGCTGAGGCAGGTGGATCACTTGAGGCCAGGAATTCGAGACCAGCCTGGCCAACATGGTGAAGTACAATCTCTATTAAAAGTACAAAAATTGGCCAGGCGTGGTGGCTCACGCCTATAATCTCAGCACTTTGGAAGGCCAAGGTGTGCAGATCACCTGAGGTCAGGAGTTCAAGACCAGCCTGGCCAACATGATGAAACCCGGTCTTAAAAAAAAAAAAGAAAGAAAAAGAAAAAAAAAGTACAAAAATTAGCCAGGCATGGTGGCAGGCACCTATGGTCCCAGCTACTCAGGAGGCTGAGACAGGAGAATTGCATGAACCTGAAAGGCAGAGGTTGCAGTAAGCCCAGATTGCATCACTGCACTCCAGTCTGTGCAACAGGGTGAGACTCCATCTCAAAAAAATAAAATAATATAAAGTAAGTGGCAGAGCTGCAACTCAAGTGCTTGCTTTTCTGCCACTAAGACCAGCGTACTTTTTCCTGGCCTCCTTGCATCTTATAGTTGAACGCCTATGTACTCTAGTGAGCTGAGACCGCCCCCTTGGTGACTGTATGTGTTCTCTGGCCTACACAGTGAGCCCCAGCAAGGAGATCAAGATTGTGTCTGCAGTGAGGAGGAGCAGCATGAGCAGCTGTGGCAGCAGCGGGTACTTCAGCAGCAGCCCCACCCTCAGCAGCAGCCCCCCCGTGCTCTGCAACCCCAAGTCTGGTGAGTGCCCAAAAGGTGGCCCCGTTCCTGACTAGGACTTTGGGGACTTGGGCAAGTCCCTGGGAAGCAGAATCTAAGGTAGAGGGAGACTATTATGTGGGCTCTGATAAGTTAGAGCATGCTCTTGGGGTCCACACGAGTTGAATGGAAGGGAAGGAAGAATTGGGCTGAAGGAGAAATTGGGTTGTAGCCCAGTCTCCATGAAGCCTATCATTGACCCAGTGAGACCTCTGGAGCTGGGATAGTCCTTCCAAGTTGCCTGGAGTTGTGTTGAGGAGGCTGGGCCTTTGGATCCACATGTTGACCAGTTATTAGGTATCAGTGGCCCCTGAGAGGAGGCCATGACCTTGGGCAAAGCAGCTGTCTTCAGAGAGATGGTCCCCAAGACAGCTGAAGGCTGTCTCCATTAGCACTCCCAGAGCTGGGAGGAGTCCCTGAGCCCTGAAGGGGGTTTTGGGCAGTATGTGACAGTGTTCACTATGGCAGGAGAAATAGCACTTCCCCAGAATGCAGTAGATGCAAAGATTTGTTGTTGCCTAATACCCTTAAGGAAGACTCCTGGATCTGTGCAAACCCAACCATCCCCCAAATTGACCCTGGGTGCCCTATAGTTTCAAAATCTGCTCATCAACCTCCATGGCCTTTATATTCCAGGAAAAATATCTAGGCACAAAGATTGTTGGTGAACACATACTTAGAAACAATCCTTCCTCCACCCAGTCAGTTCATCAACCCCCCAGGAACTGGTAATCATTGAAACTGCCCTTTCTCACCATGGCTTACCGACCTCGTGTCCTCACTGCCCTCCTTGCCAGGATGAGGATGTGTGGTCCATCACTACAGTAACCACCAGAAAACACTCTCAAGCCTATTTGTTTAGTGCACTGCCAACCCCCAGTTCAGTTTGTCACCTTCGAGGAAGAGGCTCTGTTCCTTTTGTTCAGATTTTTTCCTCACCATCAGATCTTGGGGGTACCAAGATGACAGGTCATCATCCCCAACTCAATGAATACACCACCTCTTTGGAGAAAAAAAAAAAACATTTCATTTTAGTAAGAATAAGGACTAACTGATGCTGTTCGAAAGGCTTTGAGGGAAAACTCTGTCTTCTAATGCTGTTATCTAGGAAGGTGGTTATATTTCCTGATCTAACTTTTTTCTTTTTTTGCTGCCTTCTGGAGAGTTAGCATCAGGAATAACGTTGTAAACTGTAAGTGAATGAAGAAACTTGCTTCTACACTGTCCTGGCTGAACAGTCGTTGAGTATTGGGTTTTTCAATCACTGGAGCTTGCTGATTAAGTAGAATGAAAAAGGAGAACTGAATTCTTAAAAATGGATTGTTTGAAGCCCTCATAGAAATCTGACAGGCATCCTCAAAGTTCAAAGCAAAAGATTTCAGTTTCAAAAAAGGGTCAGTGGTGCCATCACCATTTTATATGTTTTTGATTGCGTATGATAGAATATGAAAAAAGTGTTAATTACTGAAATTAGCAACAAAATCCATGTTCCCTGAGGTAGGTTAGTATTGTTTCCTCTTTCTGCTTGCCTCTGGGTCAAAGGGGAGAGTTTACTGTTATGCAGGCAGAAGAGAAAGGTCTTGTTTCCTTTCTTGGGTTTCTAAGAATAAGAGCTGTCAGGACTGAGTTGTGGTTTGTAAATCCCACTTCTTACCCATAGTTTGACAAGCTTCTCTCTCGAGAGGGTTCCCAAGACCCATGAGCTCATCTGTGATTTTTTTATTCTCAAGCAGATGATCAGGACTTCACAGTGAGGCATTTAAAAATTAATTATCTCTCAGGAGGTTGGAAAAGAAAAAAATTTTAAAAAATTAATTATCCTAAATATACCAGGATATATTTTTTAGTACTATGTTTAAATGCCCTAAGCCAGACACGCACACACACAAAAACAGTACTAAAGATATTGATGTAATCAGTATCATTGTGATAAGCAAATAAGCTTCCAAGAATATGGAAGGAGACCATCCTGGCCAACATGATGAAACTCCGTCTCTACTAAAAATACAAAAATTAGCTGGGCATGGTGGCGCATGCCTGTAGTCTGAGCTATTCAGGAGGCTGAGGCAGGAGAACCGCTTGAACCCAGGAAGCAGAGGTTGTGGTGAGCCGAGATCATGCCACTGCACTCCAGCCTAGAGACGGAGCAAGGCTCCGTCTCAAAAAAAGAAAAGAGAATGTTTTCCCTGGGCCTTGTTTCTTTTTTCAATAAAATAAAGAGCAGAAGTGCATTAGAAGTAATGGTTAGCACCTCTGCCAAATAGTACAGTGTGATTCATGTATCCAAATTCATAAGCCCCTGGGGGTTTATGGGGAGTGGGAAGACAGTTATTTGACAGGGAATAAAAAGATTTTGGTCCTCAAATATTGACCAGTTTTCTTACCTCCCATCCATCTGCTGAGAGTTTCTATTTCCATTTTGATGTTTGACCTACTCCCTCTTGTTTGGCGAACATGTTTTCGCTTTTATGAGATTTCTGAAAGCAAAGGTGATAAGATCAGCAACCTGTCACCTCAACATGAAGCACTGGATTGCCTTTCACTGAAAGGGTGCTTGTCAAGTCAGAAGACCAAGCACGTAAGCAGTGGGCAAGGCCCAGCTGCCTGGTGGGTCATCAGGCCTTGCCCCACGCTGCCTTTCCTTGTCTGCCGAACACTTGTTCCAGGACTGCACCTGACCTCTGACTGCCACTAGCAAAGGGGATCGGAGGAGGACACTTCAGCCGCTTAGGTCCCTTGGCTGGGGCCTTTTCTGTTTTTTTATGGCACTTCAAGTTCATGACGTCTACAGAGCTGGATTAAAATGGTCCCTGTCCCCCGATCCCCTGGCTACTTGAGGAAGATACGGCAGTGCCTCTCCAATTCTTAGTGAGAACTGGATGGATGGGGAGGTTCATTGTCAGTGGGTTTTAGGCAGCCATAAGTCAGGAATTGGCTGTTGTCTGCCACCCTGGTAGGCAACAACAGTGAGCTGATGTGAAGAGATGTCTTAGGAGGACTGCATGCCACTATCTTCCTGAGCTTCTAGGTCCTTTCTTTTGCTTGCAGGACAGCATGGCCCAGGAGCGAGTATGGCACAGTAGCTGAGAGTGTGGGCACTGGCATCTAACGTCTGAGTTTCATTCCTCTTCTGCCACACCCATTAGCTCTGGTACCTTGGACACAATCAATTTAACTTTTCTGAGGTTGTTTTTGCAGTTATAAAATGGGGTAACAACGATCTTAACTCATTCATTCTTATAACGATTAAGTGAGTTAATATATTCATAGCACTTTGCATGGTACCTCTCTAGTACATGTTGAGTACTCAGAAAAGATCACTAGCATTATTACATAGGGCAGAAAGCAGTGTGTACAGGCAGTCCTAGGTGTTAAGAAGGAAATGAATGAAACTTTAGTGTGTGGGATGGGTGCAGGACGTTGGACGAAGGGGATCTTAACTGTGACATATATAAATTCATATCAGAATTTAAAAGAAAGAAATGTGAGAATCAGAAGACATACCATTTTTCCTATTGAAACAATTCAGGCTGGGCACTGTGGCTCACACCTGTAATCCCAGCAATTTGGGAGGCTAAAGCGGGCAGATCGCCTGAGGTCACGAGTTCGAGACCAGCCTGACCAACATGGTGAAACCCTGTCTCTACTAAAAATACAAAAATTAGCTAAGTGTGGTGGTGTGTGCCTGTAATCCCTGCTACTCAGGAGGTGAGGCAGGAGAATTGCTTGAACCCAGGAGGCGGAGGTTGCAGTGAGCTGAGATCGTGTCATTGCACTCCAGCCTGGGTAACAAGAGCAAAGCCCCATCTCAAAAAAAAAAAAAAAAAAATTTGACCTTCCGCTTTATCCTCCATCCCTGGTATGCTTGCTTTTCTTCCCTTTCTTTTTTATTTCCTTAGCTTTGTAAGGTAGGTTTAGGATTATTTATGTTTGCTGCTATTTTCTGTCTCTACTCAGCTAAAATACAAACTGTGAGGCAGGAATCTTTGCCACTATTTCTCACTGATGGTCACCTACGAGATATCAGTGAATACCTGCTGACTGCATGGGTGGAGAACTTGGAAGTGCTTATTTCTTGACGTTGTGTTTATCTCACAGTGCTAAAGAGACCCGTCACGTCTGAGGAACTCCTTACTCCCGGGGCTCCGTATGCAAGGAAGACATTCACGGTAGGCTGATGGCTCTGGCTTTTTTCTTCCATTTTTCTGTACCATGTCCATGTGTCAATTGGTAGCTTATAGACTGAAATGAAAGTAGTTTTTCTAATTTTCTTTTTGTTTTTAGCATAATTATGATAATAGGCTTTCTTGACCTTAAGGCACTAAAATACATTAGGACTTCACATGCTTTATTATTAATATAGCATTCAAAATGTTTTTGATGTGTTCTTTTTTAAAGAAAAGATTTTGGGCTGGGCGCGGTGGCTCATGCCTGCAATCCCAGCACTTTGGGAGGCTGAGGCAGGCGGATTATCTGAGGTCAGGAGTTCAAGACCAGCCTGACCAATGTGATGAAACCCCATCTCTACAAAAAATGCAAAAAAATTAGCCAGGCCTGGTGATGGCATGCACCTGTAATCCCAGCTACTCGGGAGGCTGAGACAAGACAATGGCTTGAACCTGGGAGGCAGAGTTTGCAGTGAGCCAAGATAGCGCCATTGCACTCCAGCCTGGGCAACAAGAGGGAAAATTCATCTCAAAAAAAAGAAAAGGAAAGGAAAGGAAAAGAAAAGAAAAGATTTCCATTATGTACTTATTCTAATTTAATTGCAAATTTTAAGATTGGCATCGTTTGCACTTCCATTTGTCTTGAAATCTAATAATTTCAGATTTTATTTCCCACCATTAGTAATTTAAATTATTAGATTTTAAGGGAAATGAAGTGTAAATGATGCCAGTAATCCCTTCTGCATCATAATTAATTCTAGAAATTATTTAAAACATTAAGGGAGTGTTGAGGCCGGGCGCTGTGGCTCACGCCTGTAATCCAAGCACTTTGGAGGCCAAGGCGGGCAGATCACCTGAGGTCGGGAGTTCAAGACTAGCCTGACCAACATGGTGAAACCCCGTCTTTAAAAAAAAAAAGGGGGGGGGAGTGTTAAGGTAGAGACAGGAAACAGTGGGATAAATTGTTGTACTGTCGGCATGGCGCTCTGACAGTGTGAGCATGCCTTGAGGTACCCAAGCCTCTGACTTGTGAGCAGCTCCAACCACCTGTCCCTTCTTGAAGGTCCTTTAGGTTCCTTCTGCCTGCATTGGATTTCTTCAAACAGGATGAAATTGCTCATATCAGAGTCAGGGCACCCACTCCCCTTCCCATGTCTCCTCTCAATCTCCTCGAATCCACGTTATCACCTCTTCAAACACTTCTCCTCCTTCTTCTTCTAACTTTAGTGGCATTGCCTGAGGCTGGAGGGTGGAATTCTATCCAACTCAGTCATGCTGCAAACATTTGCTGAGGGCTACTTCACATTCTGAGTGCTGACAAATTAATAGGAGAAAGGCACTGATAACATGTCTGTACTGGGGAAAAGATAAACTGTACCTTCGGAAGTGAAATTGAGTATAATATACAAATAACAGCAAATTGTAAAGTCACGGAAGTACCTGATAATCTTGAGCATTTCCACAAAAATTTTCATTTGCCTCCCTGTTTTTCCTGTCTCCAGCATTCAAGAGACAGTAGATTGTATTTTGAAAGTATTTATTTTTGATTTGTTATTATTTTTGAGATGGGGTTTTGCTCTTGTTGCCCAGGCTGGAGTGCAATGGTCCAATCTTGGCTCACCATAACCTCCACTTTCTGGGTTCAAGTGATTCTCCTGCCTCAGCCTCCCGGGTAGCTGGGATTACAGGCATGCGCCACCACGACTGGCTCATTTTGTATTTTTAGTAGAGACGAAGTTTTACTATGTTGGTCAGGCTGGTCTTGAACTCCCAACCTCAGGTGATCCACCCACCTCCCAAAGTGCTGGGATTACAGGCATGAGACATCACACTCCACCCCTTATTTTTTATTTTTAATTTAAATGCCAACATTGTTAGTAATTGATTGTGAATGTGTTTCAGCTGTGTTTTGATTGGGCTATGTGTGAAAGACATGGCTAGGAGCTGAGCAGGGAATGAAACTGTCAGCTCTAATAATGATTTCTGTAGAAAAGGCCTGCTCTAATTCCAAAAAACTTTTGGGTTAGAGTCTACCTGTACATTGTGAACTTTACGTACTTCTTCATTTATCCCCCTTGGTGGAGAATATTGTGTTTTAAGAAAGCCAAGTCTAAGCTGGGAGTGGTGGCTCACGCCTGTAATCCCAGTACTTGGGGAGGCTGAGGTGGGCGGATCACCTGACCTCAGGAGTTGGAGACCAGCCTGACCATCATGGTAAAACCCTGTCTCTACTAAAAACACACAAAATTAGCCAGGCGTGGTGTTGTGTGCCTGTAATCCCAGTTACTTGGGAGGCTGAGGCAGGAAAATCACTTGAACCCCATGAGGTGGAGGTTGCAGTGAGCTGAGATTGCACCACTGCACTCCAGCCTGGGTGACAGAACGAGACTCTTTCTCAAAAGAAAAGAAAGCCAAATCTCTTTATTTCCCACCATTAGTGATTTAAATAAGTATGCTAGACTTCAATGACATTGCAGAGTCACGAGTGTATCATTTGGAAATTGGGGAAGAGAACAAACTTAGAGTAGAAATTGTTATCTGGAGAGATATTTCAACCATGTTAAGACTTTTCATAAACCTTCTGCTGGAGTCTGACATTAAATTGCGTTAACAGCCTAAGAAAGAGAAAATCATCCAGTTGTTTACTGAATCATGCCTTCATGGGAGTGTCTTCTTTCTGCCAAACAGGTTAGAGATATATATATATATTTTTTTTTAACCACATTTTCTACAGGGAGATGTCTAGGTTTGTGACAGAGGCAGTGTTCCAGTCCCCTGGTAGGGAAGAGAGAAACGGAAGAAGATATGTCACAGTGCACACTTAATCCTGGACTGGTTTTCTGTCTCTCAGAAGAATAAGCAAATTGCCGGAGACAGTTGGCTGCTTGCTAATTGTGGTTTTCCTCTCTAGATTGTTGGTGACGCGGTTGGCTGGGGTTTTGTGGTTCGAGGAAGTAAGCCATGCCACATCCAGGCTGTCGACCCCAGCGGCCCTGCAGCCGCAGCAGGAATGAAGGTACTAATGGTTCTTTCTCACCCTCTTTTATATCTGTCCTGGGTTCTTCATGCCAAATTGGCCATGATTCTTACTAGTGACCTAAACTCATCTTATTTTGTGTCCTTTTCTGTTTCTGCCCTCTCTTTCTTGTTCTCCAAAGTCTAACCTTTACCTGGGTCTTCCCTCTCTTCCAATGAGCATTTGGAAGTATCTAGCCAGGCACGGTGGCTCACACCTATAATCCCAGCATTTTCAGAGGCCAAGGCAGGCAAATCACTTGAGGTCAGGAGTTCAAGACCAGCATGACCAACATAGCGAAACCCTGTCTCTACTAAAAATATAAAAATTAGCCGTGTGTGCTGGCACGCACCTGTAATCTCAGCTACTCAGAAGGCTGAGGCAGGGGAATGGCTTGAGCCTGGCAAGCGGAGGTTGCAGTGAGCCAAGGTCGCGACACTGCACTCCAGCCTGGGTGACGAAGAGAGACTCTGTCTCAAAAACAACAACAGCAACAACAACAAAAACATTTAGCAGTGTCTAAATAGCACTACCTTAATTTCATTATTTGGTGCCATGTGTACTTTTTCTCCCTAAGTGTTTTGGTTTCATTTTTGTCCAATTTCCTTTACCCTTTCTGAATGGGGTTAAAATGAAGCCAAGCACATATGATATAGCAACCAGGAGAGCAACTTTCCTACCTCCCTAGTGTTTGGAGGTTTTCTCCAAACTTCCTCTGGTGCTTCACATGTTCCCCTTCAACCATTACTGAGTTTGAAAAATTATATATTTCATTTTCCTTCAATCTTTGTGTAATCACATGATGAAACGCAGTCTCTACTAAAGATATGAAAAACTAGCCAGGCGTGGTGGCTCACTCCTATAATCCCAGCTACTTGGGAGCCTGAGGCAGGAGAATTGCTTGAACCCGGGAGGCAGAGGTTGTGGTGGGCTGAGATTGTTGCACCACTGTACCCCAACCTGGGCATCAGAGCAAGAAAGACTCTGTCTCAAAAAAAAAAAAAAAGAAAAAAGACACATATACAGTCAAGAAAATTTGGAAAATATATAAAAGCAGGAAAAAAATTAAAATTACTTCTAATCTTCCCTAACTTAAACTACTGTTAACATTTTTAAAGCAGCTTTATTGAAGTGTGTAATTGGCATCCTATAAAGTGTAGCCATTAACATTTTTATTTATATTCTTCTAGACTTCTTGTGTGTATATAGATGTTATGTACATTGTTTTTATTTATACAGAAATACACTATACGAGGATGTTGAGGTTTTCTGCTTTGAAATACCTTTATGTAGCACAGCTTTGTTGTATTGTCTGAAATGTTTCACAAGAGGATATTTGTCTTGATTTTCTGAAACCATAAGAGGATGCAGAAGGCTTAAAAGCTAAAGATCATTTCTCTGTTCATTTATTCAATACTTTCATTCTCTTCCATCAACCTTTTCCTAGAGTAGCAATAAGCATGATTGGGATCTCCACTGCCCTGATTTCCAGCATGAGTGCTGTGGTATTGGTTTGCATGCTGGAAAAAATAAGTGGGCAACAGAAAATGGCTCAAGGAAGCAAAGAGCACCTTTACTGCCTGCCCAGGTAATCAGCACTGATAGGATTAGATAGAGGCTGCCTCCGCCTGTTGATTTGAAGACCTCACTCCTATTGGGGAGGCACAGGCCCTGGGGTCTTGTGCTCTGGGGCAGCCGTGGAAACCCTGCTGGCTAAGGCAGTACCTGGCAGAGCCCTTCTACCTTCCCAGGACTGCAGTGGGCACAGCACCAAAGCAACCTGGAGTAGGAATGTTGGCCACGATCATAAAAAAGCAAGCACTTGCATCCATGCGGAGGCTGACTTTTTCATTTTCTAATGGAACTCTTGGCTGGGGAAGGGTTTTATATTTATTTCCACAATAAAAAGTACCTAGTATAAATTTTTTTTTGGCACAATGCTTCAGTTCTGAGTGTGCACTCACTCGCGTGATGCTTTGGCTTAAAGTGCATTTCTTTTGATATTTACATCACAACTAAACATGCTAAAACCCAGTCTTTACTAAAAATAGAAAAATTAGTCAGACATGTTGGTGGGTGCCTGTAGTCCCAGCTACTCGAGAGGCTAAGGAAGGAGAATTACTTGAACCTGGGAGGCGGAGGTTGCAGTGAGCCAAGATTGTGCCATTGCACTCCAGCCTGGGCATCAAGAGGGGAACCCCATCGCAGAAAAAAAAAAAAAAGAAAACATGGTGGACCACCGTCATATATGCAGTTTGTAGTTGACTGAAATGTCATTATGCAGTGCATGACAATAGAGACATATATTTTTAGTATTATGGTTTGTTGGTTAAATTAAAACAATAGCAAATACCATGTCCTGCCATAGAGTTTGGCTGTTTATATTTATCTGAAATCATTTTGTACATTATTTTCTTACCTAAAATACTGAATAAATTATTTCTTATTATACCATTTGTCATAATTCCACTTAAAAACAAGCCATTTGTATGATCTAATCATAAAGGCTTGTTCCCACCAACCTGTCATCACTGCTATCTTCAACTTGGAAAACTGCAGTTTGGGGTCTGTAGTCCTCAAGATGGTCCTGGGGTGCCCTGTGGGAAGGATCTACCCACTTGGGCAGTGATTCACCTGGTACGTCTGAGTGGTGGAAACTGTCCAATAGATGCCTCCTTTTGGCATCTCTGATTGTCCAGAGCTGACCTAAGATGGTGTAAAGCAGCTCGGTGTCCCTTCCTACACTGAATGTTGGGCTCTCCCTGTAGTCACGGTCATTTTCACTGGGTTTTGAATGGGGACAGAGCCCTGTATCTTGGCCTTTGTGGCTACTTCATCCAGTGAGATTTTTATACTTTTGCTATAGCTACTTTTTTTTTTTTTTTTTTTTGAGATGGAGTTTTGCTCTTGTCGCCCAGCCTAGAGTTCGGTGGCATGATCTCGGCTCACTGCAACCTCCACCTCCTGGGTTCAAGTGATTCTCATGCCTCAGCTTCCCTAGTAACTGGGATTACAGGCATGTGCTACTATGCCCAGCTAATTTTGTGTATTTTTAGTAGAGACAGGCTTTCACCATGTTGGCCAGGCATGACCCAGCATCTTTGAATTTGGAGTTATTCTTATTTTGAAAGTTCTTTTACTTAAAAAATAAAATCTGTAAACCTCGTGCTTGGAGGACTTTTGTTTGGCACTGCAATTCTAGAGGGGAGCATGAAATATGGAAATCATCAAAAGTTTGGTCAACTCATGCAATGCATTTACATCCAGAAGTTGTTTCCTGCATTTTTCCTTTGATGACTTTTCACTCATCCTTGAAGAATTTTCTATCCAGGGCTTCTGGTTTCTTTTCAGTGCAAAGGGGAAAGGAGCAAACAAGAGAAGGAACTGTCTCTTCTGTGTACTTGACCCTGTACCATGTGAGGCCCTTTCTCTACAGGAGCTCATGTAAAGTCAGCATCCAAATACTCGTATCCCGGAGGGAGAGATCATTTCAGGAGGAAAAATTCTGTCTCTTATCTCTTTGCTGCTACTTTGAAAGGGAAGCCAGTTCCTTCCCCAAACTATTTTTTTTTTCTTTTTTTAGACAGAGTCTCACTCTGTCGCCCAGGCTGGAGTGCAGTGGTGCGATCTTGGCTCACTGCAACCTTAACTTCCTGGGTTCAAGTGGTTCTTCTGCTTGAGCCTCCTGAGTAGCTGGGACTACAGGCATGTGCCACCACGCCCCATTTTGTATTTTTAGTAGAGACAGGGTTTCACTGTGTTGGCCAGCTTGTCTCAAACTCCTGACCTCAAGTGATCTGCCCAAGCTATTCTATATGTTACAGTCTAATGAATATTGTGAAATGTTGGCTTCTCGTCACAACCTTGAATGATATAATTTTTTTTTTTAAATCACATCAAGTCTAAACTCATTTCTGGAGCACACTATCTATGGTAACCTTATTTTACATGATCTTCTAGAAGATATTCTCTGCTGTAGTCCAGGAGAATATTTACATTTCAGGAATACATCATGATTATACCTATGTCTGCCTCTCAAGAAAATCTAGTCAAGTGACTCAGGCACTCAAAATTCTCTAATGGCTCTCCATTACAATAACAATAAACAGATGTTTTCTGTGGCCTACAAAGTCTGTAATCTGGGCCCTACTTATCACGCCTTTATCTCCTTCCCTGGCCTTCTCTCTGTCCCAGAAACTGGGTTTGTTCCTGCCTAGGGCTGAATGGCTGGTTCCATTGTTGTCCTTCAAGTCTCAGATTAAATGTTAATTTTTTAGAGAAACCTTCCTTGAATACCCTGTGATATTCCTTCCATTTTCCTCCAATTATGTCTTCTCATATCACCACGTGGTTTTAGTCATTTTAAGCTGCTATACAGAATTGATGGCTTAAATGGCAAACAAGTCCAAGATGAAGATGCTGGCAGACCCGGTGTTTGGTGAGGGTCTGCTTTCCGGTTTGCAGGTGGTCATCTTCTCATTGTGTCCCAACAGGATGATATGGCTCCAATGAGTAGAGGAAACCAGGTTCTGTATCTTGAATCGAATTGGAAAAAACGACACAGACACACATGGAGTAGTTTTAAGGAGTGGAGAGTTTAATAGGCAAGAAAGATGGGAGAAGCCAAAAGATAGAAGCTCCCTCATGCAGAGATCGGGGGGGCGGAAGGGCGGGCTCCAAAGCTGAAAGAGGAGACATCAAGTGCCATGAATACCAGCCAGTTTTATGAGTAGGCTAGAGGAGGTGGTGCCTGGTATGCATAGGGCTCAGGGGATTGCTTTGACCAGGCATGTCATTCACATCGCCCAAAAAAGCTGGCCCTCCCACCCTAGCCTTTTAATATGCAAATACAGGGCGACCTGATGTTCTACACATGTGGGGATATGTGGGGTGGCCATGTTGCCAGGAACATGTGGAGCAAGGGCAAGAAGTGGGGGGGAATCACCATGTTTGGATGGACCCAATTTCTAATGGCTGGTGTCTGCATATCAAAGATTGCTGACCTGATTCTAAGAACTGCTTTAAAAACGAAAACTTCCCAAGGACCCCTTTTCCTCACTATCTGCCTAAAATAGTAACTCCTACAACAATGATACAGTAACAGAGCAAGAGCAAGTTCTCGCTAGTCTCTGCTTAATAAAGGCACCAATCCCATTCATCAGGGCTCAACCTAGTTACCTCCCAAGTGCCCACCTTGTAATACCATCACATTGGGGGTTAGAATTTCAATGTATGAATTTTTTTTTTTGAGACAGAGTTTCGCTCTTGTCACCCAGGCTAGAGTGCAATGGCCTGATCTCAGCTCACTGCGACCTCCGCCTCCAGAGTTCAAGTGATTCTCCTGCCTCAGCTTCCCAAGTAGCTGGGATCACAGGTGTGCACCAACACGCCTGGCTACATTTTTGTATTTTTATTAGAGATGGGGTTTCTTCATGTTGGTCAGGCTGGTCTTGAACTCCTGACCTCAAGTGATCCACCTGCCCCAGCCTCCCAAAGTGCTGGGATTACAGTTGTACCCAGGCTATGGAATTTTTTTTTTCAAAGAAAGAGTTTCCCTTTTTGACCCAGGCTGGAGTGTAGTGGTGTGAACACGGCTCATTGCAGCCTCCAACTCCTGGGCTCAAGCAATCCTCTTGTTAGCCTTCCAAGTAGCTGGGACCACAGACACATCATGCCACCATCCCTGGCTAATTTCTGTACTTTTTGTAGATATAGGATTTTGCCATGTTGCCTAGGTTGGTGTTGAACTCGTGAGCTCAAGTGATCCGCCCACCTCAGGATACTAAAGTGTTGAGATTACAGGCTTAAGCCATCATGCCCAGCCTCAATGTATGAATTCTGGGCATACATAAATATTCAGTCTGTAACACCTGTCTTATTGTTTCCATCATATTTTTTACAATCTGATCATATGTATTTACACGTTAATTGTCCATCTGTTTTCAATAGCCGTTCAAATGTAGAGCCCTTGTCTGTCTTAACTACTATATTCTCAATACCTAGCACAATTCTTGGCATTTAGTAAGTGCTGGAAGCAGATTATTAAATGATTCAATGAACTAATAGTTCCAAAGAAAGGCTAAGGGAATATACCTAGTGACCACCAGCATTGTATCCCCAGGATCTCTTACTGTTCTAACAACTGCCAAAGGTGGGTGAATAGTCTTCTCCTTACCTTACTAATGAGGAAACCGAGACCCAGTTTATCCTTTTCCCAAGGTCATCCAGCTTGTAAATATCAGAGTTAGATTTCTCTGCCCCCAACACCCACATACTTCCTATTGTATTATTTCAAAAAATGCAAACCCATGAGGTGGAGCCCAGTAGATGACATTCTATTAAAACCTGAAACCACTGGCAAACTGCTCATGGATGCGTGACCTTTCACGTCTTTCACAGAGAGAATTTGTATTCTTGTTGGAGTGGTCACATGTTCACCTGGGTTGGCTTGAAGAAGATCAAGTAAATAATTTTCATTCTTGGCATCAGCTCCTCACTGAGGTCAGGACTAGATCTTGCGGGGTCATCCAAGTGAAAAATCCCAAATCCTCACTTGCAGTAGTTTAATCAAACACTTGTCAGAGCAAAGCATTCAGCCTTCAAGCTCTGAAGGAATCTGAGCCCTCCTTACAAATCAGGAACAAAAGATAACCTTGCTGTTTTCTGGAAAGTTTATTTTTTCTTATGGGAATAATTAAATCCTGTGAGAAACAGTGTTCAAGTTTTCATGCTTCCCTGTGCCAAGTCTCAGAGGGATTTCAAGCTTCTTTCCTTGTTTCCTGCCGTGATGAATTGATGGATGTGGACTTAACAGGGCCTTTTTTTTCCCTCTGTTTATCTGTTTCTTTGCATATTTACATAGAAACAGAACCATCTGAGTCAGAATAAAGAATTGGTGGCCATGATGTCCTTTTTTTCCCTCTTTCAAAAATTCTTAGTTTTCATAGCAAGGAAAAAAAATGTCAAAATCATGTTTTGGTCTTTCTCTCTGATGGCAACGTAATTGTCTATTTCATGGAATTTTCCCCCTGAACCAGGAGAGGCCAGGTTCCTAATTAATTTGGCCAAGGTAGTTTGGGCACTGAAGAAGAAAATTGTGGAATGATTATCCACACAATTGAGAAAATACCTTCTGTGATTTTTTTTTTCATTTCCTATGGCACAGATCTCGAGGTGATGTTTTAAAAATATGTAGTTACAGCCAGACATGGTGGTTCATGCCTGTAATCCCAGCACTTTGGGAGGCCAAGGCGGCTGGATCATCTGAGGTCAGGAGTTCGAGACCAGCCTGACCAACAAGGTGAAACCCCGTCTGTACTAAAAATACAAAAAATTAGCTGGACATGGTGGTAGGCACCTGTAGTCCCAACTACTCAGGATGCTGAGGCAGGAGAATTGCTTGAACCTGGGAAGCAGAGGTTGCAGCAAGCCAAGATTGTGCCACTGTACTCCAGCTTGGGCAACACAGCGAGACTCTGTCTCAAAAAAGAAAAAAATGTAGTTTCTTTCCAGTGGAGTTCAGGAGAGTCATATGGGATAGACAGCCTTGTGTTGTATGCAGTGCTATGTCTCACTTTTGCAGAGTATAGCTTCTCAGTTAACAGAAAGTGAAAGGGTCAGTGTACCACTGCTTACCCTTGGGCGTAACTGGGAGGAGAAAGATAACTACTTTGCTGTGAAGCGGTGGCCTGATTCTCAGGGCCTCGGCACAGTGCCCTTTTCTGCTCTGTGTCCTTCCTTTGCAGGGATTCTTCTGTGCCAGGCTCTGACGGCCTCAGTAATACAGCGGTAACAGTGCACAGCTCCTTGTTCGGTCCCTGTTCACTGACCACTGCCATGAGCTAGGCATTATTAACATAATGGGATTTATAGCCTAGACAGGAAGAAAGACTTTTAAAAATGCACGGCTTTTGGCCAGTTGTGGTGGCTCACACCTGTAATTTCGGCACTTTGGGAGACCAAGGAGGGCAGATCACCTGAAGTCAGGAGTTTGACACCAGCCTGGCCAACATGGTGAAACCCCGTCTCTAAAAATAAAATAATAAAATAAAATAAAATAAAATGCATACCTTTTAAGTGTATAGATTGGTAAGTTGTCAGATGTGCACACTGCTGTCACTTTCAATTAGAGCACAGAACACATCTGTCCCTCCAGAGACCCCCTTGTGCCTCTTTCACCAGAGGCAACCACTGATGTGATCCTGTCACGAGAGGTTAGTAGGCTCTCAGAGTCAGACAGTCTCAGCTCCGCGCCTCATGCCCATATAACTTTTGGCAAATTGTCTCATTTCTCTGGGTTTCCTTCTTATCTGTTAACTAGGGATATGTGTGATGTCTTCCTCATGGGGTTGGTGAGGGATTCAAGGACCCATTGCATGCAGGGCCCCTCGGGCGGCTTAGCCATGAGGGGTTCCTCCCGCCTTTGCCGCAGTCTGGATACATGAGCACATCTCAGAGGCACATCCAGCTTGTGAAATAAATCTGGCCAGGCTCGGCGGCTCTCACCTGTAATTCCAGCACTTTGGGAGGCCGAGGCGGGTGGATCACGAAGTCAGGCGTTCAAGACCAGCCTGACCAACATGGTGAAACCCCGTCTCTACTAAAAATACAAAAATTAGCTGGGTGTGGTGGTGCATGCCTGTAATCCCAGCTACTCAGGAGGCTGAGACAGGAGAGTCACTTTACCCAGGAGGCAGAGGTTGCACTGAGCCGAGATCACGCCATTGAATTCCAGTCTGGGAGACAGAGCGAGACTCCATCAGAAAGAAGGAGAGAAATAAAGAAAGAAAAGAAAGGAAGGAAGGAATGAAGGGAGGGAGGGAGGGAAGGGAAGGGAAGGGAGGCAAGCTGAATAATTCTTCAGACCTGGAAATATGTCTTGAGTTCTCTGAGGTTCAGCTTTCCCAGATCGAGTTGCCCTCTGCCCTGTCACCCTAGAATCCTGCTCACTCCTCTCATGTCCCCCACGTTCCTTTCCGGTTCCTAACTCATCTGAGTCACTGCCACACTGCTCGTTACTGAGGACCAAGGTCCCTTCTGACTGATTTCATCAGATTTCACCTTCACCCCGGTATCCCCCATCACCAGCACTGCATGTTTCCCCACTTTCAGAAATCTCCAGAAGCATCCCTTACCTCTCCTGCCAGTCCTCATTTTTTTTTTTTTTGGTATTCTATTATTATTATTATTGTTATTATTTTTGAAACAGAATCTCACTCTGTCACCCAGGCTGGAGTGCAGTGGCATGATCTTAGCTCACTACAACCTCTGCCTGCCGGATTCAAGTGATCCTCCTTCCTCAGCCCCCAAGTAGCAGCTGTGACTACAGGTGCACGCCACCATGCCCAGCTAATCCTTGCATTTTTAGTAGAGACGGGGTTTCACCATATTGGTCAGGCTGCTCTAGAACTCCTGACCTCAAATGATCTGCTCTCTTCAGGCTCCCAAAGTGCTGGGTTACAGATGTAAGCCACCGCACCTGGCTCGTTTTGTTTTTTTGAGACAGGGTCTCACTTTGTCACTCAGACTGGAGTGCAGTGGTGCAAACATGGTTCATTGCAGCCTCCACCTTCTGGGCTCAAGTGATCCTCCCACTTCAGCCTCCCAAGTAGCTGGGACTACAGGCATGAGCCATCACACCCAGCCTCCTTCTCATTCTTTTCATCTGACCCATCACACTCCCTTTGTCTTATGGCCCATGTTTGTGTTCACCTAGGGTTTCTAGTTTGTGACTGGCAGGAGGGCCCCTGCCAAAGAGCCCTGGCTTTAGGTGTCAGACATGGCGGGGTTGAGTCTTAGCTTCACCACTTCTCTAGAACCAAAAATAATTACTTAAACCAATCTAAGCCTCAAATCATTCACCTTTAAAGTGATGCTGCCTGGGCATGGTGGCTCATGCCTGTAATCCCAGCACTTTGGGAGGCCAAGGTGGACGGATTACTGGAGGTCAGGAGTTTGAGACCTGGCCAACATGGCAAAACCCCATCTCTACTAATACAAAAATTAGCCGGGCTTGGTGGTGTGTGCCTGTAATCCCAGCTACTTGGGAGGCTGAGGCAGGAGAATCACTTGAACCTGGGAGGCAGAGGCTGCAGTGAGCCGAGATCACACCACTGCACTGCAGCCTGGGTGACAGAGCAAGACTCTGTCATAAAATAAAATAAAATAAAATAGGCTGATAATAGTCATGATTAAATGGAATATGTGTCCTAGCCTAGTAGCTGGTTCATAATCAACAATAAGTATTTCTGGGTGTTATTTATTATATTACTTATTTAAATAATTGCATTCTTCAGGGTCTTCTGGCTGATTGTTGCTTAAATACATTTATATTTACAAAAAGAAACACAACAAAACGGTTGCTGAAAGGGGATAAGGGAGGGAGAAGGTCTGTGTAATCACATTTCTGAAATGTTGCAGTATACTATTCCAATTCTTTCTAGTCTTAGAAAAGCTAAGTCTGGGTTTCCGTTTTTTTTTTTTTTTTTAAAGATGAGGTTTCACCATGTTGGTCAGGCTGGTCTTGAACTCCTGACCTCAGGTGATCCACCCACCTTGGCCTCCAAAGTGCTTGGATTACAGGCATGAGCCACCACGCCTGGCCAAGGTTTCCCATTTTTAAATAGCAATAATAATTGCTTCATGGTATAGTCATGAGGATAAATAAACAAGTGTGTACGAGGTGTCAAGCCCATGCTCATCATGTGGTGGACATTCAGTGAACACCGTTTACTATAGTTCATCAAATACAAGATGCATGCATTGTGGCCTGATGTGGTGGCTCAGGTGGAAGGATACCTGAAGCCAGGAGTTTGATCACCAACCTGGGCAACATAGCAAGACATCATCTCTACAAAAAAAGTTAGCCAGGCTCAGTGGCACGAAGACAGCCACTACTGGCACGTAGTAGTCCCAGCTACTTGGGAGGCTGAAGTGGGAGGATCACTTGAGCGCAGGAGTTCAACCTTATGGTGAACTGTGATCCTGCTACTGCATTCCAGCCTAGATGACAGAGCGAGACCCCATCTAAAAGAAAAAAAAGATGGCTGGGTGCGATGACTCGCCCCTGTAATCCCAGCACTTTGGGAGGCCAAGGCGGGTGGATCACGAGGTCAGGAGATCGCGACAATCCTGGCTAACACAGTGAAACCCGGTCTCTACGAAAAATACAAAAAAATTAGCTGGGTGTGGTGGCATGCGCCTGTAATCCTAGCTACTCAGGAGGCTGAGGCAAAAGAATCTCTTGAACCCGGGAGGTGGAGGTTGCAGAAAGCAGACGGTGCGCCACTGCCTTCCAGCCTGGGTGACAGAACGAGACTATGTCTCAAAAAAAAAAAAAAAAAAAAAAAGATGCATGGATTGTAAGATATGACCTGATTTCAGAATTGCTAAAATGTGCATCTCAAAATCAGCAAATGCTGGTATTACAATTTCAAGCCCCAATGACTACTACATTCGTTATCAGTGGGTTCATTTTGCTAACTGCAAAGTTTAAAAATGTTTTCTTGAACTAAACATTTTTATTCACCACAGTAGGAAAAGTTCTCTTTCCAAAGCAAATAAATGGACAGTTTTTTAAACATCTTGGTACAATCCTGTGCTGCTCCTAAATTGATCTGCAGTGGGTTTTAACTCTGGCTTTTTTTTTTTTTTTTTTTTGAGACGGAGTTTCGCTCTTGTTACTCAGGCTGGAGTGCAATGGTGCGATCTCGGCTAACTGCAACCTCCGCCTCCTGGGTTCAAGCAATTCTCCTGCCTCAGCCTCCCGAGTAGCTGGAACTACAGGCATGCGCCACCATGCCCAGCTAATTTTTTTTATTTTTAGTAGAGAAAGGGTTTCACCATGTTGACCAGGATTGTCTCGATATCTTGACCTTTTGATCCACCCGCCTCAGCCTCCCAAAGTGCTGGGATTATCGGCGTGAGCCACCGCGCCCGGCCAACTCTGGCTTTTAACTCTTTGTGCTGAATCCTTAGAGACAGGAAGAAGGGCCACTTCTGAGAAAGGGGGTCTTGAGGCCCTTAAAGCCTCAACAGAAGCTTAAGCAGCTATTTTCTTTTTCCAGGTCACACCCAAATAACTAGTGTGAGGCCAGATAAATCCTTAAAGCACCCTGACTTGTTGTTTTTTAATTTATTTAATCTATTTTAATTTTTTTTTTTTTCCTGGAGACGGAGTCTCTCTGTGTTACCCAGGCTCGTCTTGAACTTCTGGGGTCAAGCAATCCTCCTGCCTTGGTCTTCCAAAGTGCTGGGATTCCAGGCAAGAGCATCTGCACTCAGCCTGAAACTGCCCCTACTTGTAAAGTCAGGGACTACCCTTGACTGACTGTACCTGGAAGAGATTCAAAGCTGACCCAACCCAAGCTAAACATCCTTTTTCAAAGAAGTACTCTTGAATTTCTCCATGACAGTATCAGTCAGTTAGGAATGCTGTAATAAACCACAGGCTGGATGGCTTAATCAACAGATTCATTTGCTCACAGTTCAGGAGAATGGAAGTCTCAAGTCAGGAGCCGGTATGGTGAGGCGAGGGCCCTGGTGAGGGCCCTCTTCTGACACAGAGGGCTGCTTTCTCGCTGTGTGCCCACAGGAAGATAGAGACAGTGAGCTCTTTGGAGTCGCTTCTTATTAGGCCACTAATCCTGTAGGGACCCACCTTTATAACCTCATTAACTTTAATTACTTCTTTTTTTTTTTTTGGAGACAGAGTCTTGCTCTGTGGCCCAGGCTGGAGTGCAATGGCACAATCTTGGCTCACTGCAACCTCTGCTTCCCTGGTTTAAGTGATTCCCCTGCCTCAGCCTCCCAAGTAGCTGGGATTACAGGCACGCGCTACCACACCAGCTACTTTTTGTATTTTTAGTAGAGATGGGGTTTTGCCATCTTGGCCAGGCTGTTTCTCTAACTCCTCACCCCAAGTGATCCGCCTGCCTCAGCCCCCCAAAGTGCTGGGATTATAGGCGTGAGCCACCACGCCCGGCAAAATTACTTTCTTATTCCACATAGAGTCACATTGGGCATTAAGACTTGAACATCTGAGTTTGGGGTGGGAGGGTACAATTCAGTCCATAGCAGTGACCAATCCAAGTATCTTTGGAAGTAAAGATTAGACATGAGAGTGCCTTTACTATCTATGTCTGCTGGAATGCCACCTAGAGAAGATTCTATATATTTTGGCAATGGATACAGTTACAATTAGCTTCACTTATGAGTGTCATAAAATCCTCCAAAACAATTATTAAGATTAGTATTTGAGTTTTTGTTTGTTTTGTTTTCATGTCAAAGCCGGAAGGAAGCCAGTTCAGGGCTGAGATGGGTTTCCATGGTTTCAATCACCTATTTTGTGTTTTCACTTTGCTTGGCTTCCATTCCCAAGGTTACTTCAAGGTCTAAGACAGCTGCTGGAACTGTAGTGATTAGGATTGCATTCTAGTCATCCAGGAGGGAAGAAGGGAAGCAGAGGGCACCATTCTTTTTTAAAAGGCACATCTCAGCTGGGCGTGGTGGCTCATGCCTGTAATCTCAGCACTTTGGGATGCTGAGGAGGGCAAATCATGAGGTCAAGAGATCAAGACCATCCTGGCCAACACGGTGAAACCTCGTCTCTACTAAAAATATCAAAAAATTAGTCGGGCGTGGTGGCACGTGCCTGTGGTCCCAGCTACTTGGGAGGCTGAAGCGGAAGAATCACTTCAACCCAGGAGGCAGAGGTTGCAGTGAGCCGAGATTGTACCACTGCACTCCACCCTGGTGACAGAGCAAGACTCCATCCCCCCAAAAAAAGACACATCTCACTGAGTGTGGTTGCTCACACCTGTAATCCCAGCACTTTGGGAGGCGGAGGCGGGCAGATCAGGGGGTTAGGAGTTTGAGACCAGCCTGGCCAACATGGTGAAACCCCATCTGTACTAAAAATACAAAAAATTAGCCAGGCATGGTGGCATGCACCTGTAGTCTCAGCTACTTGGGAGGCTGAGGCAGGAGAATTGCTTGAGACCGGGAGGCAGAGGTTGCAGTGAGCTGAGATTGCGCCACAGCACTCTAGCCTGGGTGACAGAGCAAATCCATCTCAAAAATGAATAAATAAATAAAAATAAAAGACACCCCTGGAAGTGGCACAGATGACTTCTTTTATATCCCATTAGCTAGGACATAACCACACATGGCTGCACTTAGGTGTGAGAGAATCTGCGAAATGTAGAATTTATTCTGGATGGCTGTTAGGGGTTGGATTGGGTCCCTCCAAAAAGTTATGTTGAAGTCCTAATCTCCGGTACCTCCAAATCTGACTCTCTTTGGAAAGACGGGCCGTACGTACAGAGGGAGTCAGGTTAAGATGAAGTCATGGGGGGCGGGGTCTAATCCAATATGACTGATGTCCTAAGAAGGGAAAATTGGACACAGGGACAGACCTACACAGAAGAAAGATCATGTAGGCCGGGCGCAGTGGCTCGGGCCTGTAATCCCAGCACTTTGGGAGGCCGAGGCGGGTGGATCACTTGAGGTCAGGAGTTCGAAACCAGCCTGTCCAACATGGTGAAACCCTCTCTATATAAAAATAAATAAATAAATAAAATAAAAGAAGAAAGATCATGTAAAGACACAAAGGGGAATTGTGCATGTGACTGAAGTGGTGTGTCCACAAGCCAAGACATGCCAAGGATTGCAGGCAAACTCCGAAAGTTGGAAGACATAGGAAGGATGCTCCCTTAGAGCCGTCAGAGAGGGCATGGCCCTGCCGAACCTTTGATTTCACACTTCTAGCACCCAGAATGTGAGACAAAGGAAACCTTGTGTTTTTTAAACCATCCAGTTTTTGTTACTTTGTTATTACCGTCCTAGGAAACGGACACAGTGGCCATGTGCCCAGAAAAGTGATGGGGGTTCTGTTAGAAAAGGGCGGGGCATTGGATATAGGGCAGAAACCAATAGTTTCTGTCATTGATCAGAAAAAAATGTACAGACATCCTTCAACAAGTATTTGCTGAGTACCTACCACATATAGTACACTGTGGCAGGTACTGAGGATCCAGCTGGTAACCAAAGCCTGTGAGGTCCCTGCCCTCAGGGGGCTTCAGATCTAGTGACAAGACAGATTTTTTTTTTTTTTTTTTAAACGGAGTCTCACTCTGTCACCAGGCTGGAGTGCGATGGCGTGATCTTGGCTCACTGCAGCCTCAGCCTCCCTGGTTTAAGCAATTCTCCCGGCCCATCCTCCTGAGTAGCTGGGATTATAGGTGTCTGCCACCATGCCCAGCTAATTTTTGTATTTGTAATAGAGACTAGGTTTCATTATGTTGGCCAGGATGGTCTCGATCTCTTGACCTCGTGATCTCCCCACCTTGGCTTCCCAAAGTGCTGGGATTACAGGCGTGAGCCACCACACCCAGCCAGACAAAACAGATATTAACGACTTGAAAATATTTAATTACACGATATGTGAATACACACATATTTTAATTAAATGTAATGTTTAATTACAGACTGTGATATGTGCATTTGGCAGGAATGTTACTGGGTAAAAGACAGATTCTCAAATATATATTTTTGCATATTTGGGCATTTCAGTCATTTTCACAATTTCGTAATGAAGAATATAAAGTCAAGTGTTGGGTCTGTCATTTTGCCTTTAGCTTCAGAGTCTCTTAATTCCACCCACCATTTTTTTTTCTGCCAGATGAAATCAAATACTGTTGGCATTCTAATTACAGCTTATGGTTCTCTAAGGAGAGCCTGTGAGAGAGAGAGAAATGATGAAAAGCCAAAATGGGAAAACATTTGTTTGGCAGAGGGTCCGATTACTGGAACAGGAATTGTGGAGCTTCAGTTGATTGAATGCTTTGTTTTGCACATTCCTGTTCCTCCTCCACTCTCTTCCAGCTCAGTAAATATCATCACCATCCACCCAGTTACTGGGGCCAGAAACCTAGAAGTCATGCTTCCTTTTCTCTTTGCCCTCCAATTATAAATACTTTTTAAATGCTCCTCCCTTCTTCCCTCCCTCC